>NQII01006978.1:23149-98724 GCA_002778355.1 Clitarchus hookeri | reverse complement strand
GAGCATGTGATCGCTCCCCGAGTGCCCCAGATACCGCCCCTCCTTCGACGACCGACAAACGCCAGTTAATGGTGGAGGAGGTGTTGGGCTTGATCCGTGCTCCTCGCGCTCGGCCTGCTGCGTGGCTGGACGCTGCCAGATGGCGACTGCCGCAGCGCCGCGACGTCTCGGCAAAACACTAATACTGTCTGCGTCAGATGTCGTGCCGCCTGAGGGCCCCGCCTGTTGGGATATGTTTAGCGCGTTTGAGGCTCCGAAGCAAGCTAGCGATAAGGGCGACGCTGACACGCGCGCCTGATGGCCCTTCGCTCCTACGCGCAAGGCGCTGAACTGGCGTGTAGTGTTTCCGTCGTGCTGCGTCTATCTATGGGACTTCAAGCGGTGACCCTAGCATTTTATTGCTGGGCAGACTGCAACATAGTTCACTGCAGGTCCCTATGATAGTTTCGCATGTTTCCGGCCAGTATATTACTAGATCCCGCAGTGTGAAAAAGCCGTTTTTAGCCATGTCGGAGGGCTCGGGAATAGAATTTCTAATGTGCAAGATGTATTAAGAGTATTATACGTACCTCGTCTAAAGTGTGTTTTATTTTCGTACATTAATCTAATGGGGACACGATTAATGGTTTCTTTAAAAAAACGCGTATTTCAAACACTATGTAGCGCAATTCAAGCGCCAGGTGGGCAGCGCCTTTAAGATCTCTGGTCCAACTGTAATGGGACTGGACCCGGTTCTGAGCCCTGGCGTCTGTTACACTGAGCTGCGAGGTTCTCCTGTAATTTAACTGTCGATTTACTACTGATCTATCCGATGCAGGAAAATAATCCTCATTAGTAAGGACACTGAATTTTCGCTTATTCATTTCAGGACAAGATATGCTTCAAACACATCTACCTTGAAGTCACCTATGCAAATGGATCACAATTTATCACAGTTTATTAAACACGCCCAGGAGGACTTGAGAGCCAATAGCAAACTTCCAAGGTAAATAAATAGTGGCGAATCTTATACTGCCAGGTTTGGGGTAAAGCTGACACGGAGTGGAGTCTCGAGTAGTATACAAAGGACTGCAGAGTCTAAGCTACAGTTCATTGAACTCGCGAACTTTTCCTTTCCCTACTTATTGCCCTTAGCCCTCTCTCTTACACTATCATGCAAATTTTTTAGCATACGATTTTTTCTTATCTACGAGAGACGTAGCCTTCCAGCACCTTTGTGGCTGTCCAAGCTAAGAATGCTGGTTTTCTGGTATCGCACTGTCGGAAAAATAAGTTGTTTTAAAAAACATAAACTAGCATATATTTTCAGGTCGGATGTTACACAGTCGGTGCCCCGCAAAGTTTTTTCTACTCACCCTGGCAAACCCTCGCACCCACGCTCAAACAAGTGCTAACATGTCTGGCGCACACNGCAAATTTTTTAGCATACGATTTTTTCTTATCTACGAGAGACGTCGCCTTCCAGCACCTTTGTGGCTGTCCAAGCTAAGAATGCTGGTTTTCTGGTATCGCACTGTCGGAAAAATAAGTTGTTTTAAAAAACATAAACTATCATATATTTTCAGGTCGGATGTTACACAGTCGGTGCCCCGCAAAGTTTTTTCTACTCACCCTGGCAAACCCTCGCACCCACGCTCAAACAAGTGCTAACATGTCTGGCGCACACTGTAGACATAGCCACAGAATAGTGCATATAGCCTACATGACGAGTCTGAACAACATCGACAAATTACGCCTGCATATTCCTCAGAAACATTTTTTTTGAAACATGTATTCCACTTGTGGTGGAAAATTATTCCTAAGGGAAGTACGTGCAACTGAAGGTGGAGCCACCCGAGTGAATTGTAAATATCATAGAAAGCATTAAAAATGGCACAATGAATTTTACGGTAATGTGTAGGTGAACGCATTTCTGCAACCGCTGCAAAACTCGCCGCTGCCATCAAATGTCATTAAAAAAAGTATGGGGTGCAACCCGAATGTCTCATACAATTACGTGATGACGAAGCTTAATAAACGATTTTTCAATGAAGGTACGTTCAACTCCACATTGTCTTGAAGATACTTGATGTAGCATTTGCAATACAATACAATAAACGAGAGTTTCAGTTCAACATTCGAAGGACGTAACGCCCTTAGGAAGCATTTTCGAGCATAGGTCGAATACATGTTTTCCAATGATTTTGTCTTAAGTAATGTGGAAGTGAAAATTGTTGGTGCTGTTCAGTGTCTCTCTATACAGTACAAAAGGTTTACCTAAATAATAGGGCGGAATATATTGAAGAATGTTGTTGAGGTCCTTGGAAGTATCGTGAAATATGTCGTGATTATACTGGCGTGAGTACTGGACGCACCCTGAGAAAACCAACCGTCGGCAACATCCGCCACGTTTCATACACCCAAAAATACCACGTTTATGCTTGACCTTTCAGTTATTCAGACTTTGTTTGGTTCGGTCGGGGTTGCTACCTCCTGCTGTTTGTCCTGGTCAGTAACAGGGCTGTGTTGTCAATTTCTGTCTCTCCATCGGGTGGGGGCCTTCCAGGTAGGAAAGTCAACTTCTCATGTTGCGATTGCAAACGATGAACGGAGGTGGATATCATGAGGCCAGCATTATTGTTTTGCCATGTGGCTATGCCGCCGCTGGCGAGTGATAATCAAATCGTTGTTCCCCCATATAATCCAGCCGTTCATCGTACTGTCCGGCGCTCTTTGGAACACTCTTACATTGTTATGAGACTACATTTAAAGAGACATCTTCGTAGAACGTGCGTAAACTAATTCATTGCAGCATATAAAATTTTCCACTTAAAACATTCTGCGAAAAAAATTATGTGTATTATGGATTTAAGGAGACCACGAATATGTAAGCTGTTCACGGCAAAGTAGGGCCTTCTGAAATTAACTTTAAAATCGCTCGCTGCCCATGACTACACATATGTATGCTACAGTGTATACGGGCATGCAGACACCTAGTTAAGTTGGCAGGGGATTAATAAAAAAAATTCTTAAGACTTTGTGTTTTGTTGCGAATGTAATGACTAAAAGTGCGTCTTTTGAAGTTAGTATTTAACTTTAAAGTACGAATTTGCACATTAATGTTCCCGAAAATTTCATGGTTTTACCTGGGTGGCACACGAGGCATGAATGAAGCAATCAGGTCCATGACGATGTTAATTTTTCATATTGCTTAAGGGTACATGATAAGTGAAAGTATATTCTAAGCGGGGCTTTCGCAACTTCTCAATTAACTGTGGGCAGCTTATAGTACACGTTAATCCATGTTACAGATGTTTTCAGAACACCTAATGTTTCAGAACACCCATGAACAGGCATAATAATATTCACCCCTTGCTGTCTGTCCCGGACAATACTTAGGCCCTACGCTGTGGAGCCGCTGCGATAATCGGAAACAAGGATTTCCCTCCAGGAATGCTAAGAGGTCCAGCAGATCGACAGCAGGAAATCTTGTTATTAAGTGATGCTTGTATATTTACTCACCTCAAAAGGCGCCGTCCTCGTTCTGATTTGCGAGCCTACCAGGAATAGGAGGAACTGGAAAATAATGATAATTTATTCTCTCTGCGCTGTTCACCGTCAGGATTGCCAGGTAGCAGTTAAAGCATAGCTTGGTTTGTGTTCTTTACGGCTACCATAAACCAGAAAATTTCTTCACCTTGGGTCAACGTTTTGAGAAAGACCCTGTAAGACACTGTCATCCATTCCTGCCGTCAGTCCTTCAGAGATCCCATCCACACACCGTTAATCTGAAGTAATGATTTGAATCATGCTAAAATTATGGAAGTAGGCACAGTGGAAAGTTCGAAGACTGGCAATATGGAGGCTAATAAATAACACACAAATAAGAGTATGTTCTTAAAATTACTTAATTTTTGGGAAATGCAAATAGTTCACTTATTTGCAGACATTTTACTGATAGTGGAAGGGGGCCGCGGTGTTTTAGTGATTGGACTACTCACCTCCCACCTAGGCGAACCGGGTTCGATTTCCTGCGGGGTCGCTCCTGGATTTTCGCTAATGGGAATCGTGCCAGACGATGCTGCTGGTCAGCGGGTTTTCTCGGGGTTCTCACGTTTTCCCCGTCCTTTCATTCCGTCTCTGCTCCATACTCACCTCACTTCACCCTCGTCAGTTCTCAAGACCTCGATGTTAAGAGCCGCCCGCCCAAATTTCTCTCCACGAATAGTATATTTATTACTTGCGGCAGAATAAGTAAAAGTTTTGGCCGAGGTGGTATGACCGCTAGGGTTGATCTCTTTACATGAAATTGTACAACCATTCCTACAAGTTAGTATGTAAGTATAGCTCCTGGGCTCACCACGTGGATTATAACTTGTTCGCGTGGCCCTGTACTACGGTGAACCTAGCTCTCGACGTATGGTAAGAAGGAGAGGAAAAATGTAATGCCGCTTACGAGTTCGAGCTTTCCTCGAATGGACACAGTTATGGTTGTACAGCTATGTCTGAGAAGACGAAGACAGGTAACCATAATGGGGCACACCAGACTCTTTTTAGCAAGAAACACATTAACCTTCTGCTACGTCACGATTTTGCCACCCCCTGGGACATTCATAAATATCAGCANAAACAGGTCACCATAATGGGGCACACCAGACTCTTTTTTAGCAAGAAACACATTAACCTTCTGCTACGTCACGATTTTGCCACCCCCTGGGACATTCATAAATATCAGCAACTTCCCGTAAAGGGACAACAGTTCTTTTAAAACGCGTATTAAGTCCATTAAATGTAGAGTATAATTGAGAAGAAGCGATGCCATTACAACGTCTCTGAGTTTTTTTTTTTTTTTCCTGGCTGCACACAGCTAGATTTGCACGGGCTCAGGAGAGTCGTTGTGAAAGCAGACAACAACTTAAGCAAGACGTTCGCTGCTTCAGTAGTACACTTCACAGCCAGTGCTCACGGCGGGCTGGGGTGGGCTAGGTGGTAGTGCGTTTTGAGAGTTGGTGTACCCGCCGCGCGGGATCACTTGGAACGAGGCTCTGGACGTCCGGGAAGACGAAGAGCGAGCGGCGCGAGATACGGGGCGGGTAAGGGTTGCGTACCCCCGTGTAGGGACACATGTTCCCGACGCCCGCCCTCCTCGGGTGGGGCGGGGGGCAAGCACCAGCGTGCCGGCACCATTATGACCGCCAGACATGGCATATTACCGTCCATCTCCCCGCCACTTCATCGCGCTCACGTCTGTCGGCGCTGCTGATACACTGCGCGCGCACACAGCACCGCTGAGCGTACTGCTCCACGAGATCAACCCCGGCTAATGTGAACCAAACACAATCTTTTTATTCCTTTCCCTCGTCTCCCGCTCTTTTTTTGTTATCGTCGCAGCAGCTTCAAGGTCACGCAGGAGGCTACGCGCTTCAGGCGTACTTAGATCCTGGAGTATATAGTCCATTCACGATTACTACCAACTTTTCTGATGTCCTGCCTGGTAAAGTTGCACTCCCAGAGTATTTCCCCGCCTCATGCAAACAAAACTTATACTAGTGTATAAAATTACACCGAAGGGACAGCGCACTGCATTCGTGCGCACTCNGTCCTGCCTGGTAAAGTTGCACTCCCAGAGTATTTCCCCGCCTCATGCAAACAAAACTTATACTAGTGTATAAAATTACACCGAAGGGACAGCGCACTGCATTCGTGCGCACTCAGTGTAATGATATTTTGCATAAGAACTATTTCTTACTAACCATTACCAACACACCTATGTTCCCACTGTTTCTATTCACATTATTTATACATTAAGTATTAAAATGTTATATAAAATAATTAAAAGTTACATTTAATAAAATATAGGGNGGAGGCTACGCGCTTCAGGCGTACTTAGATCCTGGAGTATATAGTCCATTCACGATTACTACCAACTTTTCTGATGACCTGCCTGGTAAAGTTGCACTCCCAGAGTATTTCCCCGCCTCATGCAAACAAAACTTATACTAGTGTATAAAATTACACCGAAGGGACAGCGCACTGCATTCGTGCGCACTCAGTGTAAAGATATTTTGCATAAGAACTAT
The DNA here is from genome assembly GCA_002778355.1 of Clitarchus hookeri. Lineage (NCBI taxonomy): Eukaryota > Metazoa > Arthropoda > Insecta > Phasmatodea > Phasmatidae > Clitarchus > Clitarchus hookeri. Next base: position 92,665 of record NQII01006978.1, on the reverse strand, counting down.
TTCTTACTAACCATTACCAACACACCTATGTTCCCACTGTTTCAATTCACATTATTTATACATTAAGTATTAAAATGTTATATAAAATAATTAAAAGTTACATTTAATAAAATATAGGGNAATTCACATTATTTATACATTAAGTATTAAAATGTTATATAAAATAATTAAAAGTTACATTTAATAAAATATAGGGAATTGTTATTTTAACACGAGTATAAAATGCTTGTGACACATAACATATTTAGGAAACACCCAAGAACGTCATACAAGGTGTGATTTTTCAAAGGTTTGATTCAAATGTATGAAGAAACCGCGAATAGACTATAAGCATACTGCTCCACGAAGTCAACCCCAGCTAATATGTGAAACACGAGCTCTTATTTTTCCCTCCCTTATCCCCCATTCTTTTTTATCGACGCAGCCTAGCTTCAAGGACGTGCAGACGGCTACGTGCTTNTTTTTCCCTCCCTTATCCCCCATTCTTTTTTATCGACGCAGCCTAGCTTCAAGGACGTGCAGACGGCTACGTGCTTCAAGCGTACGCGCTTCAGGCGTACATAGCTCCTCTGGTGTAGCGGAAAGATATGTACGGCTCTTAACATCGAGATTTTCAGAGCCGATGTGAGTATGGAGCAGCGCCGGAATGCAAGGACGGGGGAAACGGGAGATCCCCGAGAAAACCTGCCGGCCAGCGGCATCGTCCAGCATGTGATTCTCACGTGCGAAAATCCGGAAGTTCCCCCGCCAGGAATCGATCCCGATTNTTTTTCCCTCCCTTATCCCCCATTCTTTTTTATCGACGCAGCCTAGCTTCAAGGACGTGCAGACGGCTACGTGCTTGAAGCGTACGCGCTCCAGGCGTACATAGCTCCGCTGGTGTAGCGGAAAGATATGTACGGCTCTTAACATCGAGATTTTCAGAGCCGATGTGAGTATGGAGCAGCGCCGGAATGCAAGGACGGGGGAAACGGGAGATCCCCTAGAAAACCTGCCGACCAGCGGCATCGTCCAGCATGTGATTCTCACGTGCGAAAATCCGGAAGTTCCCCCGCCAGGAATCGATCCCGATTCGCCCAGGTGGGAGGCGAGTACTCTGACCACTACACCTCCGTGGCCCCATAGCTGCAGGCGTACAGTATAAAACACGCCGCCCTTGAGTCTTGAGACGTATACCGCTCCTGAAGTATGCACAAAATGCACTATACTTAAAGGCGTATGATGCTTGCTCGAAAACCAGCAGCACTTTATTTTGGTTGACAACATTTTTTAAAGCATTTAAACGGTACTCCTCGCTTAATTATGGTATTATAAACCAGTTCTACGTAACCAATGTGTCCCAACCCTAACTTAACTTGATATAATGTATCCTAACCTTATACATACTGTAATTTTATTTATTTTATTGCTATCATAGGAGTTAATGAAGTTTCTTGATCGTAAATGTATCTCTAACTACTGCTCCAAATAAAACTTAATTCCACTACGGCTAGTTACTATGGTATTCTCAGGATCTCTGGGACGGAATTCCTCGGATCCAGAGGACTAAAAACGAATCATGACTCTCAAGTTTTCTGTTGACACAAACGTTTGTACATTATAGCTGAGTCAGAAACTGCAATAAAAAATTATACTCATTGGTGTAATTTGGAATAAATTGCCTTCTTGCTTCAAATAATTTATATGGAAAATAAATGATTATATCATCTTCTTGTCCAAAATATTTATTACCACTTATTTTAANACAATCTTCTTGTCCAAAATATTTATTACCACTTATTTTAACGAACAACGTAATTCCTCAAAGCAAGCCGAAAACTTTGTTCATCCAATTTATCTACAATATTCTATAGAATCTGCTACACCCCAGATAGGAGTAAAGCCCAACCTTGGTCGGCTTACAATTGGCTCCCTACCATGGACAAAATAATGACCTGGACGTTTAAAAGATGATAGGAAGAGCCTCTTAATGCTATTTAANATTATACTCATTGGTGTAATTTGGAATAAATTGCCTTCTTGCTTCAAATAATTTATATGGAAAATAAATGATTATATCATCTTCTTGTCCAAAATATTTATTACCACTTATTTTAACGAACAACGTAATTCCTCAAAGCAAACCGAAAACTTTGTTCATCCAATTTATCTACAATATTCTATAGAATCTGCTACACCCGAGATAGGAGTAAAGCCCAACCTTGGTCGGCTTACAACTGGCTCCCTACCATGGACAAAATAATGACCTGGACGTTTAAAAGATGATAGGAAGAGCCTCTTAATGCTATTTAANTTGGCTCCCTACCATGGACAAAATAATGACCTGGACGTTTAAAAGATGATAGGAAGAGCCTCTTAATGCTATTTAAAACAACTTCAACACGTGCGAGAATTAAGCAACCGTTACTGTATTGGTCATGTTTCTATATACGCGATTCCTTAATTTAATAAAATAATGTGTCTTGGAGAAATAGAACGTACATAATTAATGGTCAGAACAGAAGAACTAGTGGTTCAAAAACAATGAAGAGGAACTTCATGTAGTTGTTTACGGCTAGCCGAAAGAGCCAGTCGACTACATGGAGTTGTATGCATCAAGCACGATGCATTTGCATTTGCACGCGAGGACCACGATAAACGAGTGTACTCCTCGAGTACACAAAGGTGCACGCAGTTCCGACGAAACATGTTCAAGCGGATCACATGCTAACTGAACACTTTTCCAACTATCTACATGTTGCAAGTAGTTACTAGAGTTAGCACATTTTTGCGTAACCACGCATGATGACATACCAGAGGAATCGAGGAAATGGTATGAAGTAAGAGAAAGCATGTTACAATTCTGCTTGGTTTGTCAGTGGTAGGAATACGTGTGCGTTCTGAAACAGACTATATGCTGTTCACGGTAAAGTGAGCACTTTTGAGGCCCTAGTTACTTGTTTTCCTATCAGCCATATTTTTATCCTTACACCACTTTTTAAAATATGTAAGTAATAAACACAGTGTACATATTTCACCGGACTCGAACGTTAACGTCTAAGGCTACAACAAAATATATTTATTGACTATTATTCGAAATGAGAGGCCTTCAAAAAGGGCTCATTTTATCGTGAATAGCCTATACATGACTTTCTGAACTCTCCATCTCTCCCAGCACGTCCTCTGCCAGGCAACGCGCTAAAGGCGGCTGCAGCGCTGAATCGCGATGTCTTCAGATAAGTTTGTGGGACAGTATCACAGCCCGGGTCCTGTTTATCCGCTACTCCACAAACATTTACGCCCGCGTGCATTAGCATCTGGCGCCTGTTCCCTGACACTCGAGTCGACGGTCCAGAAGGAGCTGTCTCGCGTCACACAGGCAGTCTCATTGTACGGCGGCTCTCACTGCACACGCTTGTTTCTTCTGCGCCGGCCGGCCGCGCCACGTGCACTGGATCTCGCTGGTTCGACTCCTGTCGACGTCACACTTGCTTCATGCAGTCGATGACCTCTCTTCTCGCCATCGCTGTTACTTGTTTCTACAATGATTGGGCCATGGCACCTTCGCTGTGAGGCGATCATTCCATGCTGACTGGATGGCCAAACTAAACTGGATACGCGTCAACTTCAATTCTCTCTGCGTTTTTCAATTTAAGAGATACGGAAAAAAGTATACTTTACCCCCATTATACAATACATTTCGGAAAAATTTACTTTTTTTTACGTTAATTACTTATCTGCAACTTATGCGCATTACGAATGCGCCTGGTATTACGCTTTATCGTGTCTTTTGAAGAATGCTTTTTTTTTAATTTAAAAAATTATAAATGAGGTAAATAATTTTTTTAAGTTGGGGGTCAGTGATCGATGGACGAATTCTTCATCTAATAACTTATTATGCGGCTTCCGCAGTATAATTGAACAGTTTTAAAAAGTTTTGCTCAATTTATCCTCTCCGTAATTTGTCTGTCCGACATAACACCCAAATAAATAGATTTTACTTGTGGTTGATTCAAAATTANTTTATCCTCTCCGTAATTTGTCTGTCCGACATAACACCCAAATAAATAGATTTTACTTGTGGTTGATTCAAAATTAGAATTTTAATATGGTATGAAGACGTGGAACTAGTTTATTTTAATCGCTACCATCTTTAGTGGAAGTGGGCCAGTTTTCAATTAGACTTGTAGGCAGAGATTATTTCCAAGACTTCCTTTGAAAAACGTTTAGTTAATAGTAAACAAGCTAATTTCATTTTCTAAGCACGGAGACGTAGGCTAATACTACTAAAGGTATGGTGAACGAGTGAACCGCGATATGAGGAGAGATTTTGGTTGCTCTTAAGAGTCATCTTTACATCTGCAGGCGTAAGTATGCAACACGTATTAACCCCATTTAATCTAAGGTTAATCTNTTTATCCTCTCCGTAATTTGTCTGTCCGACATAACACCCAAATAAATAGATTTTACTTGTGGTTGATTCAAAATTACAATTTTAATATGGTATGAAGACGTGGAACTAGTTTATTTTAATCGCTACCATCTTTAGTGGAAGTGTGCCAGTTTTCAATTAGACTTGTAGGCAGAGATTATTTTCAAGACTTCCTTTGAAAAACGTTTAGTTAATAGTAAACAAGCTAATTTCATTTTCTAAGCACGGAGACCATCCGATTATGATGATTTCCATACCACTTGCTCACTTGGCGCTATAGAGGAGAGATTTTGGTTGCTCTTAAAATCGGAGTTTGGTTGATGAGGGTCAAGCGAGGTGAGTACGGAGCGGCGCCGGGGTGCATGGGTGGGGGGAAACGGGAGGTCCGTGAGAAAACCCGCTTACCAGCAGCATCGTTCAGCACGATGGCCACGTACGAAAATCCGGGAGTGACCCTGTCGAGAATAAAACCCTTGATGGAAGGCAAGCGCTCTAGCCAGTGTACCACCGCGTCCCCACACTTGGCTATAGAAAATTTAATTATGTAGGAGAGCAGGAGAGAAGCGTTGCCAGTTCAGCCTCCTCGCCACACAGATCACTGCCACTGAGGGGCCTTAAACCAAGAAAATAAATATATTTTGTTATGAGTAATTTTCCGGCGTGATAAATGCTTTTGCTTAACATTACAGAGAGAGAAAGCTTTAGTTTCAGATACCAAATAAAATTTACGTCTGGAAAGTATTTGTTTACACTGAACAATATTTTGCTCACTCAACTAATCTGCTCTTTCTCCCATCAACATACGTTCCCATAAACTAAAAAAGCATAAAGAATAATTTCTTGAGCAGAACACTTATTTCGCCGTTCCAATATTTTCTACTGCACGTGTATTTATAACACACAAATTTTTTTACGTGCATTTGGTTTATCGGTTTGTTTACCATTAACATTGTAAATGCCATGGCAGAGTCAAATAAATATTTTGTTTGAGGCGAATAAGCATTTTATTATCTTGAACCGTCTGACACGTCTATTATAACAGAATTTGTGGCGCCAAAAAAAATCAGCTCGTCTACTACAGGCATTAGTTTGGATCGCTTTAGCGTAATCGGGTTACTTGATTGCCTTCGTTCGTATTTACAGCTAGAGAATTTGTTTGTAATGTTGATGACAATTGCGATAATAACAGTAACTTTTAGTTTATTTTTATTGCTTAGTAATGGTATAAGCATTGCCGATGAGAAAATCTCATGCAGAATCAAAACAGTAAAGCAGTAAAAAAAAAAAAAGTAATGTTGTACGTACATGTCACGCATTAACACTATATGCATGTAAAACATTTGTACCTTGCTTGTAGTATATTTGCCTTTATAACAAAATGCTATTAACATTAATCTGAAAGCGGTGCACATANATTTGCCTTTATAACAAAATGCTATTAACATTAATCTGAAAGCGGTGCACATACAGTATATACGTGGATTAACAATTGAAGTAGAAACAGCGAAAATTGCTCCAAATCGCTGACATTTGACAGCAAACTGGTGAAAAAAAATTTCATTGTAACCAAATGAATCATACCAATTATTTAAAAGTTAGGACTTCACTGAAGAAAGTATCACTTGTACTGGGCATTACCCACCAGTGCACTATATTAATTCGCCAACCAGTTAGTAGCAGCTAATTAACTGAATTTGCAGAAGGCGCTTCGCTCGCTAACTCACGTTTTGAATAACTGTTACTGAGGGCTGAAAATCATAAGCCCGGTGTTTTTTTTTAAATGGAAATGATGTATTATTGTAGAATTTATCATCCACAAAACATCTATTTCTGCTAAATTTGTACATTTTCATTNAAATGGAAATGATGTATTATTGTAGAATTTATCATCCACAAAACATCTATTTCTGCTAAATTTGTACATTTTCATTTTTTATTTACAGAGTTTTCTCAATTTTTTTGTACAGCGTGTAAATTATATTTTGATAGCACGGAAATGGAATGTATAAGAAAGCCTAAAGGCATGCCACTCCTAAATTGGAAACGTTATGCTACCGAGAGTTAATATGTTTAGGAATTTCACATGTCGTGATGTTCGGCGGTTGCTCAAGCACTACTAACTACAGTTTGATTGAACATAATTATAAGCTGTAATAAAAAGAATATTTAATACACCTATATAGGCCACCAAATGTAGTTTCATTTTGTACGAAATAGTCATTTAATGATTATTTACTATACGCATATTATAATGTGTGTAGTAGGCTCAACTCATGAAGAATATCGACAACTACATTTGGTTCTTTTTCTCCAGTGTTGGTACCGACAGTGGCCACACTGCGAGTGATACAGGATGTTCGCGTGTGTGGAGCGGCAAGAGCGTGAATCGTCGAGACATTGTTAGAGGGCCAGATACCCCGCGCGGTCAAGGGTGAGGTGGTGAAGCACGTGTAACTAGCGGGGAGGTGACTTGTGTACCCTCTGCGGGGGTCCGGGGCTGCTTCAAAACCGTGGCTCACCACGCCAGTAGGGTGGGTAACACAGCGCTGCGCCGCGCAGTTGCGCTAACGCAGTTCCTTGCGCATGGTGCGCCAACTCACTTCCTTAAAATATGTAGCTCACGACTCAGTTGGCTAGTAAAGTAGATATCCGATTAAAATATCGATATTAGTTGTATCGATTATAATTAAAATATCNACGACTCAGTTGGCTAGTAAAGTAGATATCCGATTAAAATATCGATATTAGTTGTATCGATTATAATTAAAATATCGTTTTACGAAACTACGTATACAGTAAAAAGTGTTGCGACTAGCTAAAATGTGAAATAATAAGTTTTTAGTACCTTGCGTTACTTCTATGTACTTGCAGTTGTTTTGTATCTACAAAAAACCACTGCCACTCGTCGGCGAAGCGTCTGTTTTGTATCGCATAAGAAATAAGGTAAAAAAAAGTTTTAACTCAAGACACAGCTAGAGTACAGCGAATTAAGCAATAGATTATTAAGCCTTTGTTTTATTTATTTTATTTTTCTATATTTTCCAATCTACTTTTCTAATCGTTAAATTATATNAGATTATTAAGCCTTTGTTTTATTTATTTTATTTTTCTATATTTTCCAATCTACTTTTCTAATCGTTAAATTATATTTCATAACAGTTGTTTACTTCCGTCCACAACAATGAGCAAGAAGCTAAAGAAAATATGACATTCTTAATAATGTTACGAGCACATGTTTATTTAGTTTTAAAACACAATTGAGCATGAAATTTTAGAATTGAATGCTCTTGCCTAACACATAATAATCGCTTACACGGGCGTACGCTCAGTATACAACACACAGCAGCACGAAATTCACGTGCAACCGAGTGGCAAGACTTATTTGTCGACTGCAACGACTGGCGAAGAAGAGCCGTGCCGGGCGCGGATGCCGATGGCGCACCATAACGGCGCCGTGCGGCTGCTGCAGCTGCCGTGCAAGTACGTTCCGCGCCAACTCCGCTGCACTGCGCCCTGGCTCAGTTGAGTTGTCACGCTACGCCAACTCAGTAAGGCGCGCCTATGCTAGTGTGCCAACACCTAAAATTCCCGTGAGTTACCCATGAATACACGCCAGACAGCACCGGTACTACTGACTACGACTGACCCCCCCCCTTCCCCCTTAAAATATAGGTCGGCTCGTTCGTTCGTCGCTATGGTATGTATATCCATGGTTACTCATTACTTTTCTGAAGTCTTGCTAAATTTAATTTTTCAGACTATTCCTCTGTCCCGTGCAAACAAAAGATTAACCAAGTCTAGAAAATTACACCAAAGGGACAACACGTCGCATTTGTACACACTCACTTTAATAATAATTTACATGATAACTATGATTTCTGACTAGGTGTAACCAACACGCCTATTTTCTATCTGTTAATATTTATGTTAACTATAAATAAAACATTAAAATTATAAAATATGAATAAAAGTTTATGTTAAAATAAATGTAAAACGCTTGTGTTACACGATATCCTCTCTGTATCGTGTAACTTGGCAAGATTTTGACAGTTTGACGAAAGTAGCGCAAATGTTCACCTTTCGTTTACGTATCCTTTCGCCTTCAGCTGGTGCAGTGACGACTGTATATTTTATCAACACGGTGTCAGCTAATCCACTTGTCATTGTGATGCCAAACAAATTTTAAGGAATTTACAGACTGATATATATATCTAAAAAAGTTCGTAGGATATAAGTACTAATATAAAATCTTGCAAAAAAGAACTAAATATTTATTTATTATTTTTCAATTTATTAGTTACAGCGAATTTTGGTTAACATTTTCGAGATGGTAATTGTAGTACTTATCACACTTTGGACGTTACAGCTAATGTGTTAAGACTGGAGATAAAAGTAATTCCCGGAACTTACTTGACAACGTACTTTTATCTGCCAACAACTCATTAACGACTTTTGCAAAGCAGTTATTCTGCTATTATAGAGAGACTAAACAGCTCGCATTGAAAATATGTGTTGTGGAATAACATAAGAATGGTTTAAAAACTACCCACGCGCGACCCACTTTCTTCGTTTTATTAATACAGTATAGTAACAACGGGAAAACAACAAAGAGGTGGGTTTACGGGAAGAAAATAACATGGCCTGTAATGGACGTAGGTGTACGATTAACGCCCAATAGAAATTACTAGTAATCGAAATCGCTGTACACAGAAATACATGTTACTTTAAAAATTATACAGAGCTCGCGGAAAAATAAAACAATTTGTATCCGTTTGTAAATTTGTTATTTTACTCATGAAAGCTATTTTTTCCTGGCTGGTAGTGTTTCGAGAGCTGGCTAACAGATGGCATGGCAAGGACTGTTGTGAGCCTAGCGTGTTAATCAACAGATAGCAGCACGGTGGTCCGTCTCTTGATCCCGTACATTTTAAAGTTCAGTTTTCTCCTGTTACTGGCTCGGAACTACACGAGTTTAAAATATATTCCGTCAAATTATTTGATAAATAATTTAACAATACCCTGCGATATTTCTGTAGGCTTTTCGAATTAATATCAAGCATCCATGGATGTCTGAGTGAGTGGGGATACGACGTAAACAGAACTCCCAATGTTTGAAGTTGCGTTTCATTTGAATACGGGCCGTTTTACTTTATATTTAATTTTTAACACCTCTAAATTACTACATTAGCACGAAGTTTAGTTTGTAATATTAACAACAGCTGTTTTGTGGCCACGTAAAAGAAATTGTATTCATTCATCTAGGAACTCTTTTTTCTCCGCGTATTTTCTAATTGTATCATGTGCGTAGGCAGTGCAGTCAGAACAACCAACGTAATACTATTTTCATTCGTTCATGAATCAGCTGATACAGGATTTTGTAAATTGCACGTTGTTTTTTTGGTATACGTCAAGTGCCAATCACTAACTTTCATGATCTTGCCAAGTTATATGAGACAGATAGTATTTAGGTTACAACAAATACGTCATACTTGAGAAGATTTTTCGAAAGTTAGATTAAAAAAGCGCGAGAATACTGTGAATTGACTAAAGTCAGTTTTTAGACTGATGGTTTTCGTGTAAGGCTTATGAATACAAGGTGCCATGGTTAATAGTCACCTGTATCTGATTCATTCTTGCCGCCCAGCTGGAAGACTTAACTACGGAGACAAATAATTTCCGTCCATGGCTTATCACTAAACTAAGGGTAACAATCACACTAAATATGACAAAATAGGATGGAAACAGAAGTGTGGTTTGTATGATGTAGTTGACAGTAGCAATAGTAAGGCTTTATTGAGGGTTGATACGAGAACCCCAGCTTTCAGATAAAATTCCCCAGCTGAACTGGAATAATAGAGAATGGACTTCCCTTGAGGAAGGATGATATTTAAGGTTATGAGTAACCTGCGCCATATTACTCACATGAGCCTTTCCCTCAGTAACACACTCGTTCCGCGGCCTGAGATTAACACACGGACCCCAAGAATTGACTTGTCTTTGGGTCAAATAGTAGGTTTTCTAAATGACGACACGTTTAAGCTCCCACGTGGACTTGTAATTTTTTTGAAACTTTCAATACTAAGCAAAGTTGGCTAATGTCAACAGGTAACACTCAAGAACACGAGGTACTGAGTTGAATCCCGAATGATCCGTTGATAAGGATTTCGTTATTATATGTAAGTCAGTTCATTTATGGCTAAGCCCTCTCCTGATTCGTCTCTTAGCATGAACCATCAAAAAGCAATGTTAAAAAACACTCCTCAAAGTAATGCAGCTGAATTTCCGTTCGAGTAAGTTAGATGAGGAATGTCAATATACCGTATTCCGTCCTCATTTTTTCGTTTACTTGAGCACGCACACCTCAAATGATGAGATGGTTAAGAGTCCTAACTTACCTGATGTATTCTAGTGATGCTCGACATGAAACGAGACTTTTGAGGAGAAGCGACCGGGTGAAAGATTGCAATACAGGGAGACACAGCATAAAGGCTGAACATGATCTAGAATGGAGCACCAACACTAGCATTACCAATTCATTTACGAAATCTCCCAATTCAATCCCATAACCAACTTAAAATTACACTTTCTGCGCGAAACATAAAGATAACAGCTATGTGAACGAAAATGCCTTAATGAATCGCAATAATCTTTCACACAGCCATATCTCGTATATAAATTTGATTAACACATGACACTTTTGGATCAAGAGCATTACGTGACTTACAAAAAAAACACTATTCAAGAAGCCCACAACCAGCCTTAGCAGTAATGCCTTGCTGCACAGAACGATAGAGAAATGAAACTAGTAGGCTACGTAACTTTCTTAACAAACTGTAACTTTCTCAAAAAACTTGTTATCTTCCTTACTAACATAAGTATTAAAGCTGTCAATATTTCTAAATATCGTCTTTCCTGTCTCCTTATGTTTTATCATCGTGGCATATCGGATGTTTGGTGCAAGGCGACGGGCGTGGGGTTGGTGTATCATTGTTTTATCGAACCATTGCCATATAGAAATGAACGTCGACTAGTATATCAGTTACTTTTACGTGTATTTGAGAATTTCCGCCGGGTATGCCACGTGAAAATATTTGGATTCTGTTCCGCTGGAGTCGGACTTGAATTACCTAGGATTGACGGGTTGGAAAGTGGTGTGCCGATCGCATTATCCTGCAAGCCCATTTTCCTATATTACTATACATGACTTTTGAAATTTATATGTCCATGGACACGCTTCCAAAGCGATGTAAGGTCTAGAGGTAGCTTGGATTATGAAAAAGATACTTAACATTTTAACAATGAAGCCTTTCCCTTTTTGCTATAATTCTGGACTTAGTGATGTGTTACGACCTGGGTCTATAGCACAACTCCTAAAAGTCCACAACTTGTTGACGGTTTGTAGCACTAAGTCTCACGAATCACAAGCTGAGAGACGGGAGTTGTCAAGATTCTTACTAATTCTACTATTGTAGATGGATTCTACGAGGCTTTTTAACAACGGTAACAAGTGTGCCTTCATGATTTTGTAAAATACGATTGTTTTTTTATTTTGCTGTTCCATGATACTACTCACCAATTCTGAGATGATGTAATCATGTTTGCAGTGTTTGTTCTACTGAGAAGTTTTTCACCCAAAACATTTTCAAAGTGTATAGCACTTAACCTGAATTTCTCTTTAAATTTGAAGTCGCTGACTGCTACAAACTTTCTTCTTCGCAAGTAACTGTGCTGTTGTTTTACACCTGCGGCATTGTCTTCGTTAGCAACACACATCCTCATATTGCATTGTGACATAGAGCTATCTTAACCACAAAAAAAAAACACGTGAAGCTGAATTAAAACTCTAAAATACATTATATTTTTGCTACAGATGCACTTGTAAACTTCGTATACCTAAGGACTTACAGTTGTAGAAAATAAATGACANTCACGAATCACAAGCTGAGAGACGGGAGTTGTCAAGATTCTTACTAATTCTACTATTGTAGATGGATTCTACGAGGTTTGTTAACAACGGTAACAAGTGTGCCTTCATGATTTTGTAAATTACGATTGTTTTTTATTTTGCTATTCCATGATACTACTCACCGATTCTGAACTGATGCAATCCTGTTTGCAGTGTTTGATCTACTGACAAGTTTTTCACCCAAAACATTTTCAAACTGTATAGCACTTAACCTGAATTTCTCTTTAAATTCGAAGTCGCTGACTGCTACAAACTTTCTTGTTCGCAAGTAACTGTGCGGTTTTTTTACACCTGCGGCATTGTCTTCGTTATCAACACACATCCTCATATTGCATTGTGACATAGAGCTATCTTAACGACAAAAAAACACGTGAACCTTAATTAAAACTCGAGAATGCATTATATTTTTGCTACAGATGCACTTGTAAACTTCGTATACCTAAGGACTTACAGTTGTAGAAAATAAATGACANGCATTATATTTTTGCTACAGATGCACTTGTAAACTTCGTATACCTAAGGACTTACAGTTGTAGAAAATAAATGACAATTCTCTGTTTTTCGGTTTCACAACGTAGTGTTTTAAGTTTGTAAGGTTGTTTTACAGAACTAGTACCTGCAATGGTGGAAATTCATTTGTATAGTATATTCGCGGTTTCTTCACACTTTTGAATCAAACCTTCGAAAATATAACCCCATGTATGACGTGCTAGGTTGTTTCATAAATATGTCATGTATCACAAGCGTTGTATACATGTGTTACCATAAAAATAAATTAATTAATTTTATATATATTTTACTTATATTTATATTTAATTTATAAATTATAGTATTTTGTTTATATTTAATATACAAATATTAAGGAGAAAATACGCGTTTTAGGAATACCTAGTAATAAATAGTTCTTATGCAAAATATAATTTCGCTGATTGCGTACGAATACGATGTGTTTTCCCTTTGGTGTATTTTTCTGTACTCTGTTAATGCGGAGTAATTTCCGCGAAGTAAAACTTAAGCAAGGCTTCAAACAAGTTGGAAGTAACAGTGAATGGACTGTAGTTATAAGTCGCACACTGGTAGCTACAAGTATGCTCGCGTTACAGGGAATGTACAAGTGTACAATTGTATTTAACACTTGTAGGAGTTTTGTTTTATATGTCCCTGGTCAGTACCTTTCCTCGTCGCCAGGTTGGCAGCAGTGGGCCAGCGCACGAGGAGTCAGTTGGAAACAGTCGTTGGGGTCGCGCGGTCGCCGAGGAATCCGGCAAGGGCTGCCGGTCAGCGCGGTCCAATAAATCGCCTTCCCCCTACCACCCCCCCTTTTTTTTCTAACCACCCAACACCCCGTAGCCATGAGCCTGGGCGGCGTGGTTTATCGGGCGGGGCGATGTCGGTGCGCGCATTAAACGGTAGGGGGTGACGACCATCCCCCCTGCAGGCCTGCCACTGCGTGCCGCCCCCACCCTCCTTTACAACAACCCTACCAGAGCGCTGGCGCTAGCCAGCTGCGATACACAACGCCCGTGTTCTATTGCCTGCACCGAAGCTGCTTTTACACGACGCAACAATTTTGTACCAGGCCTCGCGTGAGAAATGTCATGTGGGAATATGAGTAAACCCCCCCATGGGAAACTAAAGATGATATCACGATACCCCATAGACCAAAGATGAGGTAGACCGATCGCGCTGGCTGCACGCAACCAGTCTCCATGTCCCAACATTGAACTGCTTTTCTACCGACACGACTAGCAAATAAAGCGTGAATTGGATTTGAGGTTTGAATATTGTTTAGTAAACAAGTACTTTGAGATGTTTTTATACTTCCACTAACCAGTTTGTAACGCAGTTTGATTAAATTCATATTGGTAAACGTATTTTATTAATATAATGGTGCTTGACATTTAAAATCTAAGATGTGAACAAACTCGTTCATCACTGTTGGCCATGTGACTTCGACAGTTGTGCCTCTTTGGGATTGGTCATTGTTGGCTACATGCGCAGAAGACGAATAAGCGGTCTACCTCATATTTAGTCTATGCGAAACCCCCATGACAAACGAGTCCACAGATCAAACTTTCAGCAAAATCGCTTCCTTGCATGAGACATTTTGATGGCTTCGGATTATCTGAATTAGCCATTATATTAAGAATTAAGCGTATCCCATGAACCCACGCTGTTTTAAAGTAGTGACATTTAAATATAACAGAATGTTTCTTGCGCTCGATCGACAATCTCACGACACAATCTGAATTCCACTCCATTTCGAAAACTAAATTTTCAGCAGTTTTTCACAATGAATATTTTTCGCCCGATTCCTCTATGCTGTGATATACTCTCTGTTCTTATTCTACCTCACTCGTTGATATATGTGTGGTCACACGATTAGCACAGAACGACCAATAGCATCACTCGCTTCGCGCAAAACTCTCGATTTCGTACGAGATCTTGCCTTGCACGAGATATTCTCGCATGAGATTTAGTACGAGTGTGCCATCTTGCACGAATTTTGCATGTATCTCGTATCGCGTAAATGCTACTTAATGTAGCTGCTAGAAAACTCGTGCAATGTTATTCCGTTATTAAATGCACAAGGAATCGGAACAACAATAGTGAGTCCATTTCTTCATTAGTCGACTATAAAGATGGAGACTATACAGCATGCAAACGAACTTCTCATCCCTTAACTTAACTTTGCGTACTTTAATATGTACGTTGTATAGATAACGTAGCTTAACCATGCCGAATACCAAGTGAATACATATTCTATACTCACTGCTACACCAATTAATGGCACCGTTAAAGATCTTTTAGCTTTTTAACCTAACTTGTGGCATACGTTGCTGCCAGAAATTCGCACCAACGTGACGCCAGCGCACGAATCATTCGTGTTCCATACCACATGCGGTAGATACGCGAGATTGGCAGGAAGTAGAATGACGTGTGACGTAGGTCTACACAGATACGCCTCTAGGCACGAACGGAACAACTTGTTTGCGCATTGCAGAGGAAACGGAATATGACCACGCATTCCTCTCCTGCAACTAACTGGAACATTTTTCAACCTTCTATTATATCTCACTTGTACAATAAAAGATCGCAAACAAAAGCTTTTGTATTTTTAACACAATTAATAGTACATTAATTGCGTTTTTATTATGGAAAATTAACTTTGTCCATCAAGTTTTCCAAATAAATTTAGTTTATTTTTGTGAGCCGATATTGGCACCTGAGGGGCAGGTCACGTTATTCCAATTCGTATTTTCTACTCGATGTGTTCTCTTTCTAAATTCCTGAAATATTCTACTCGCTGATCGTGCAATGTGATACCTTTGGTTTTATTTATATTATTCGGTGTTCGTTTTATTGCTTGGTTAAATCAAGTGAGTTTTATTGTAGTGGCAGAATTTGTTTTGTGTTACTTTATTATTGGCATGAAGATATTATTTTTAAAAGTACGTTTTTATTCTATGTAATAGTTTCTACTTGAGCCTTTTTTATCTGGCGACTGATTTTAGCCAAATGGAGACTTTATAAAAATAAGTGGAATCCTTTTCATCCTACTTTCCCAAAGAAAGAAAGCTCTATGATATCACTATTCTGTGTGTGAGTCTATGTGTAAGCATGTGTGTATAGGCGTGTATATGCGTGTGTCATGGGTATCTGTGTGGCTGTGTGTGAACTTTTGAACTCCAGAACCGAATTTCACCCAACTCGGTACAGTACTTTACTTAATAAGAACATCTGTAATTTTTAGTTTTCGACCACGCAGGGCGAAATGACAACATGGGGGACATTTTAAAATTAAGGGTAATATATTATATTTAGATAATCATTCACCCGATTTAAATTAAATTTTGAATGTTGACTGTGCATAATGTAACCGTTGTTAGTTGGCCATTTTGTAAGATAGCGCAGAATGAAAAACTAAATTATTTATATCTCTTCACTACTCAACTAATTCAACTAACACGTTTCTAGGCCATTTTGTAAGATAGCGCAACATGAAGTAATAAAGTTTTTTGGTCATATCTCAGGAAACCATTGACCGATTTATACCAAATTTTGATAAACAAATAATGTAAACTGCTATGTTTTAATTAGATCACACGCTTATATTCAAAATTACTGGAATACGGCTAATTCAGTTTAGTATGATATACATATCTTCGAAGTCATGTAGTCAGTTCCAACTAAATTCTGTATGCTAGCAGTATTTATTTTGCAACTACCAATCTATCTGTTTTAGCTTCGTACGCTATATCATTGAAACCATGTAATAATACCAAATTATCTTTTAATGCTGGCGGTATATATGACAACATCAAATGTGCCCACGCAAAATCTCTTTTGTCCACGATTTTTTAAAATAGTATTAAATGACCAATTAAAATTTGCATGTCATATCTCCGTGAAAAAACAACAGATTCCCAACAAATTTGGCAAACAAGTAGCACTACCTACGGCTGGCCATGTAAACTAATTTTTTTAGTGAGTCAGGCAATTATTTCCAAAATGGTGGACAACTAAACATTTTAGATCAGTATATTATATCTACGAAACAACATAACAAATTTCAATTTTGTATGCCGGTAGAATCTATTATAATCACAAAATTTGTCTATTTATACAGAGTCTCATTTCTCCACCATTTTGTAAGAGAACCCAGTGTGAAAAAAATAAGCTTTTGTGTCATTTCTCGGGAACTAATCAACCGATTCCTACTAAAATTTAGCTATGAAGTTGTACTGTAGTAGGCCATATTAATTTATATGTTTTAAGTCTGCCAGGCACTTATTATCAGAATGGCGGCTATAATAACATTTTAGCTTATTGTGCTATATCAACGAAATTATGAAACCAATTTTAACTTAACTTCGTTTATTGGCAGTATCTGTGACAATCGTTGAATGTGCAAAGATATATATATATATATATACATTTATATATATATATATAGTCATCCATTTATGTAGATCGTCACATGAAAAACTTTGAGTTTTTATGCCATATCTGGAGGACCACTCAACCGATTCCCACCCAATTTTACACCCAGATATTGCTACAACAGTGTATGTGAACTTACATATTTTAAGTACGGCAGGCCTTTTTTAAATGGTGTCAATATAAATAATTTAGGTTAGTTGCTTTACCTATCAAACTACTCAACAAAATTGACAGCATTAATAAGAAGCAGTAATTATGCATACAGAGATACTATTTTGCTGGCCTTTAAGCAGAATAGTGCTAGCTGAGAAAATTTAAAATTTTTCTATTTTTCCGGAAAAATTCAAATAATTTCCATTAAATTTTGCACATCCAGTAGTGCTACAGAAGGCCATGTATAGTTATATGGTTTAAGTGAGGTCAGACATTGATTTTTAAAATAGTGGCCATGTAAATATTATGTTTACATTTTCATATATATTAAACAATGTAACCTAATTCAAACAAACTTTATTTTTCTGACAGAGTTGGTCAATTTGGCAGTAAAAACCTAACCCACAATTGTTTTCTGCGAACATGTCCGAATCTAAGCTGTAGGTGTCCACAGTTGTGGTGTCCGACATAGTTATCAAACCGCGCTAAATTATTCCCGCCAACTCTTATATATATATTTCATTTATGGAGTGGTTAATGATTGTAGTTCGTTGTTTGCCGAATTATAGTAAAACTAGATAGCTTTTTTTTAAGATTGTAGTCTGTAGGTTAAAATGTGTACATACTTGATTTCAGTTGTTGGACGTTTAAAATTATTTTATTCAGCAAATAAATTAATATACGTCGTTAATATCTTGGTCTATCTAGTGATTTGACTTTTGCCCACGAAACTTTGTACAGAAACCTCAAATTCGACAGTGTTATGCATCACTAGACCAAGCGCTAATAAGTGATTTTGAGATAATTTATTTTAGGATTATAGTTAATTTAAATTATATTATTGGTGAACTTAACCAATTCTTTCCCAATAAAAATCGTTTTTATTGTTGTATTTAGTTTTAAAGCCTCGACTGACTTGCCTTTGAAATAACACTAAAAATNCCAATAAAAATCGTTTTTATTGTTGTATTTAGTTTTAAAGCCTCGACTGACTTGCCTTTGAAATAACACTAAAAATAAATTAAATGACTCTTAATCTACCTATGCTTCTTTAGTTAACTGTCTTTGTTTTTGTTAAATATCGCTAAACCCACTGAATTTGAAGTCGTTTGGTCTAGTGATGCGTATCAATACCTTACATTTATGTTAAAAACATCATTATACTAGCTACATTATTTTCCACATTTGTCAAGAGTAAAATTGTTTTTTATTTTACGAAATANCCAATAAAAATCGTTTTTATTGTTGTATTTAGTTTTAAAGCCTCGACTGACTTGCCTTTGAAATAACACTAAAAATGAATTAAATGACTCTTAATCTGCCTATGCTTCTTTAGTTAACTGTCTTTGTTTTTGTTAAATATCGCTAAACCCACTGAATTTGAAGTCGTTTGGTCTAGTGATGCGTATCAATACCTTACATTTATGATAAAAACATCATTATACTAGCTACATTATTTTCCACATTTGTCAAGAGTAAAATTGTTTTTTATTTTACGAAATAAAAAAATTTAAAAAACTTCCCTGTGCTGTCTTAATTTAGGTACATTGTTTTGGTATCTAAAATTTTAACTTTGGAAGATAAAAAATAAATTATTTCATTAAAACTGTTTTTTTCACTTGGCAAAAATTCTGTTTTCGGATTGTAAAGGAGTGGCACAAATAAAAAATGTCATTTTTTTTAATACTGTTATTTTAGGCCTAGGTTTTTAAATTACAAGTAACATTACAATACAACAAACCACTAAAATATTATTACTCATTTTCTACTCCAAAGTCTAGCTCTCCATTGAACCATCAATGTCATATTCTACTCCACTATTGCTGTAAAGAGACCTATACATTGATCTTGCGTCTTCGGTTGGGAAATTGGTTTTCCTGTTGGCCACAGGGGAATTAAGTGTTCACTCAAATTTTGTTTTCTCTCTATATTTATTTGTACTTTACTTTGTTGATTAAACTCACTTTTCATAACAATACTAAGAGGATTGTCCTTCCGAATTTCAATTTCTCTTGTTTTCAGCCAGTGTAAACTCAACGCTATTCCTTGAAAGTAAAGGATCTTCAGTCAGAATGTTAGAGCTTGTTGACCAACAATCAATACCAGGCCTATAATCCATTCACGGTATCTTCGATACTTTTGAAAAGAACCTTTGAAAAATCACCCTAGGAGTTACGTGTTCAATTGGCTATAAAAAATTTGTATATGGAAAAAGGTTTTGTCATGCTTTTAGCATTGAAGCACTATATAAATTGGTTGTTTTAAGTTTTAAGTATATTTTTTCAATAAATTATAATAATTTGTTAAAAGTCCGTACGAATTAAAAACGGATTTTGAAGGGACATTATTTCTACTTATAAGATAATTCTAGGTTAAGATGTAATTTAAGTATAGCGTTGTTATTTTTAGCCAACATTTTCCATAATGAAGTTTCTATTCGTGTTTGTGTGTTGTCTCGTTTTGGCGCTAAGTGTTTTAGGAATGATGAAATGTGTGAAACAAACGACCGGTCACCAACGCNTGTTGTCTCGTTTTGGCGCTAAGTGTTTTAGGAATGATGAAATGTGTGAAACAAACGACCGGTCACCAACGCCAGCCAGATATTATCAACGTTGCGGAAAACATCTACGTGTTGATTCGACAGGGCGACATTAAAAAATGTAACGTCGTGGAGATGACCGCTTTTCTCCTCAAACTCGGCAAGTCAACCGTCCTCAAGTGAGTAGGGAAACATTAAATGTTGTATTGTCCTCGTGTTCTCATTTTTATAATCGAAGTTGTATTACGGGCAATGTTCCTTTAATTTCGGTAACAATAACATAAAATGTCCTGCACAGTAGTCGCAGCAATACATTTCTTCCTTATAGGCCTAAAAAGTTTTGATATATGATTGNACATAAAATGTCCTGCACAGTAGTCGCAGCAATACATTTCTTCCTTATAGGCCTAAAAAGTTTTGATATATGATTGACGATATCGGTTAGGTACTACAAGAAAAGTGTCGATGAAGTGTGTACTCCAGGAAATACAAGAGAGAAGAGGCCACAAGAAGGAAAGTCTGTTGGTACCATTGATGACTTCACAATGAATGCTATTCGGAATGCCATCTACATAATGTACAGTGAAGGTAAGAATGTAATGTTAAGGAATCTAGTGTGTGCATTAAATATTTGGTTTTGAGGTTAGGTCACTATCATATTCAAGGAAGAAGCACTGTTCATAATCGAAACCCATTAACAATGCAATTGTCTTTGGTCTTGCTACCTTGTGTGTATATTACTAGGTTGTGTTTGTGAAATGCTAATTTCATTNACCTTGTGTGTATATTACTAGGTTGTGTTTGTGAAATGCTAATTTCATTGGAATATGTAGACCTACAGAACCTAAAAATACACTTGAAATTGATGGGCCAAGCAGTATGTTTACAAATGCCATTAGATAACAACACAAAATATATGTGATAAATAAAGTAGCACTTCACATATGCACAGTCTAAATGAGCTCAGAACAGCACAATACCATAATCAATCAAAACATTAATATAAAGTACATGAAACATTTTTTTTTTGTGTTATGTAAACATTGAAGTGCAATTTTCAATCGATGCAATTGTGAACACTATGTTTCTTGTGGCTTTCCAATACACCCAAGGTACACAAAAGCAAAGGCTGCATAAATTAGTGTATATACTGTTAAAAAACATTTATTTTATCTGGTGTGTAAACCAAAACATTAGTGTTAATTTTCAGTGGATACCGTTTTCAAAGAAATACNAAACATTTATTTTATCTGGTGTGTAAACCAAAACATTAGTGTTAATTTTCAGTGGATACCGTTTTCAAAGAAATACGAGAGAGGCAGATCGATTTTTACGGTGGAAGAACTACCTTGTACAAATTGTTGAAGAAAATTGAATTTTCATGGATCATTGTCGATGGGCGGAAAGCAATGATAGAGAATGAGAATATAATATTGCAGAGAATCGATTTTCTGAGAAAATATAAGGAAGGAAAAGAAAAAGGTGCACATTTCATTTTTGTTGATGAAACATGGATTTTTCAGAAAGGTATAATTTTTATGCTGTTTNTTTCGTTTTTGTTGATGAAACATGTATTTTTCAGATAGGTATAATTTTTATGCTGTTTCAAAATATACAGTTGTATTTCAATGACATGAAGGCCTATATCATGAACATTTTCGTTTATTTTCAGGAACTGTATCGAAAGCCTGGCAAAACAGCACTCTGCGGGCAATGAAGAGGCGTAGTGTAGGAGAGGGTAAAAGATTCATTGTAGTTAATGCTGGAGGGCGCAGTGGTTTGGTGCCGGAAGCAGGTTTGCTTTTCGTTTCAGGGCAAAAGACAGCTGACTACCATGGGGAGATCAATGGTGGAACTTTCTTGAAGTGGCTAGAAGATATGTTGGTGAATCTTGAGGAACCCAGTATTATCGTTATGGACAATGCATCATATCACAGCACCCAGGTATATGCATAAGCCAATGTGTACCATTCTGTGAAATAATATGAACTGGGTAACTTACAAATACAATAACTTAATAGCATTTAATACAATTCCCCGAACAGTAAGTGAGCCATAAAATGTGCATAGCAGATCTATTATATTTACAATCAGGTTGTTTATTCTGTGAGCCTAATACTAAAAAAAACTATTAGCAATGAGTTGATACCCGTCATTGAGTACGTAGATCTTGTCACGCGGGTAGCCATATTAATAAGTGCAACATCAGCTACACCAGCCTACATGTTATATACATTATACACTTTCTGTAAATATATAAATGAAAGACTCCAATGCATAATTATAAGGATGCCCAGAACATATTGTCAGAAAATAGATACACAAAATAAAAGCTGAATTTTTTTAATACACTTCAAGTTTGTATATATCATTTTTGTGTACAATAAACAATATTTTGCAGTAGAGACACTTCCTTAACCATTTACAAGACATTTTTGCAGTTCATTACAAATTATATTAAGGACTGCAGTGCAATAAAAAATATAACACACTGAATGTTATGGGAATATTTATATAGTTGTAAGTTGGGTAGGTGAATTTTATCGTAACTAAAGTTTCTGCCTATTTATGGATTAACAACATTTAGCTGTTTCCAACAAAAAGAAACTTAGCAAATGAACAAGTAATTACTGGAGTCAGTCTGTCTCTCTCTGGAAGATTCGCGACGTCAGTCGTAGGAGAAATGTTATACATGTTTTCAATTTTCGCATATTGTATACCTATTACAACAAAAATAATGATTTTTGAATCAGTAATTTCTAACTGAAAAGAGGTTTTAATGTTTAAATAGTTATTATATATCATTATGTGATGGCGGGAGTTTTACAAATGTGATGTTGGTAGAAGTGACGTGTTGATGGCAACTTTATGCTCATTGCATGTCGCTGTTCAACGAAACATAAATTTTTCTTGCTCCGATTAATACTTCAAATTCGTACACGTGTTTTTTTTTAACCTACCTAGGCAAGTTACGATGTTGTGATGAATCAGTGTTTCCATAGCAGTAATAAATATACTCTAATTTGTGTCGTAACCACTGCGTCATTGTCGTTACGCCGGCCCAGTGTGTGTGAAATTCAAATGTTGAACGTAAAATTTATACGAAAACTTGTTTTTATGGCGAAGTTGATTATTTAAAATCACACATGTTTATCACAACCTTGTAAGAATCCTAGGTGTTTGAAAAACAGTATAGTGTAACGTGCTTATGTTTCTGTTATTGGAATGTTTGCCACAATTCTATATTCTATAAAATTACTAAGCCCAGCCAGAAGATAATAAATAATTAATTGAATAAACTTAGCTATTACAAAGTACCTATGCAAAGAATATGAGCGGAATGAAAGTTATGGCAGGTCTATTTGTGTGCATATTTACTATTTTTTACGTTTGTTGCTGCCATGTACAAAAATTAAGCGATGCGAGTTGTGTTTGTATTTGCAGTCTTTTCGATTGAACTGGCTGCTCCGTTTTAATATTTGTTCCATCTGAGGCCGTTTTCTTAACTAAATACTCCAAACATCAATAGCAAGATGTTAAATACTACAGTTCTTTCCCCCACAGTTGTAACAGGGTTAAACACAGTCACAGCAAAATATATTATAGTGTATAACAAATGCGTTAACAATGAAGAATAATAACTGTAAGAACTATCATTAATAATTGTTAAAAATTCGTATGAAAAACTAAATATGGTTATATTAGGCCCAATTTTCGTACATAATGGTTGTTTTGAAGTAATATAGAAATCTTTGAACGGCTGTAAACGTTGAACGAAGCATTTGGCGATTAAAAAGTAGAAGTCACGTGGCAGTTTTTATGTTTATATGTAACGGAAGGATACATAATCGGTAACCAAAACTAGAAATATAGAGGAACCACTAATGAACTATACTAGCCCTGGCCACCATGTATTGCAATGTCATGTTTAAGTCGCAAGATATCTAAAAAAAAAAATTGTTTTAGGGTGAAAAAAACTCTGTTGCATAAATTTTTTTGTAGTTGTAGTTTGAGAAGACACCAACAACAAACTGGAGCAAGGGAGAAATCATTGAGTGGCTGGAGAAGCGGAACATCAATCATCAGAAGAACCTCTTGAAAGTGGAGCTGCTGAGATTAGCAAAAGTTCACAAGCCTCAAATACGGTATCACAAATTTTCTCCACTTTTATTTATTTCAATTCACTTTCAATTTTATTTTGTTTATGTAATTACCAGGTTATGTTTCAGTTGACACTGCTATTTTGAAAATATTTAAAGTTGTACTGAGGTTGGCAAGATCGTGTTATTCGTAATCTGAGCTACATTTATAGCATATCAACTAATATGCAGTGTTGTGTTTGCAGCCAGCCAAATGTATACAGTTAGTGATTGCATTATGTCAGTTCAAGTTTTTTTGCATTTGCGATTTTTACATGATTTCACAAACAGTAATTTCTACAAAATTTGTTTACACAAATAAAACCCAACACTCTTTTTTTTTTTTTCCATAATTAATAATTTTACTTTAATATAACTGTGTAAGATCCCTTCAAATATTTTAGCAAACTTCATTTTGAGACAAAGTTTAATTTACATATTTTATATTTCTTTTGTCACAGCAGAATAAAAAAATTATTTTTAGGCAGAACTTTTGTTAGGTTAATTTTTTAGGTCTTATTATTAATTACATAAATAGCACACATGCATTATTTTTGTAATACATTCCATGGTATTGATACTTATGCTTTGCTTCCCAAGTAAAGTCGAATAAAGAGTAGATATTTGTAAATATTAATGTTACCATTATAGATTATATAATTTGAAATTGTAAGACAATATTTGGTTTTCGAGGAAGTCAGGTGACAATTGAAGTGTGATTATGCCGAAACAAGGGTGTAAATCACCCACTTATTTTTATTTTATTTTATTAATAACACTTTCCAGAGGTCCTGAAAATAGTTGCAAAATGCTGCAAAGTGCAAAAGGAGGAATTCTGCTGGATTGACACATCACCACCATATTTTATCAACTGTGTTACTTTTTTTTCTTTATATGCCTGTCATGTGTTGTAAAACAAACATGTGAGCAGTACTACCATGTTTAGCAGGTACTGTGTTCTGTAAAACAAAGTATTCCATGTCAAACCAACTTTTACAGATATGAGGTAGATGAAATGGCCCGTAGTTACGGCCATGAGGTACTTCGGCTTCCACCCTACCATTGCCACTATAATGCTATTGAGCTAGTTTGGGCCCAGTGTAAGAGGTATTACAATAGCCACGTGGGGCGTGGCAACCGGTTTGACAATGGAGCAGTTGCAGCTATCTGGAAAGAAGCTCTTGATGCTGTCACACCAGAGAGGTATTCGTGTGTTACCTGACCCCTTGGGTGTCCCTAAGTGTGCTTGAAGTGTATTAGTCTTACCCTTTGTTTGTGTGATTTCCCATATGTGTCATTTCAGGTATCGTACTTTTATGCCTATTATTATACTCCCAGGAGTAGTACATGTGTTTAAATTGTGCACACCCAGCACACACCTTCAATTCATTGAAATCACGTATGTCCCCTTTTAATAGTGTTTTGGGTAAACTATAGGTGGTTTCAGCTGTTTGGAGGACTCTATTCCTGCTCCCTAGAATCTAGTTGATTCTCTTTGCTGGTGTATTGATTATACTGGGTATGTGGTTTCTTCTTTATTCTTAAATTCCTTAATAATTTATAGATTTATCTGTAACAACTTCTCTGTTAGTAAAAGTAGAGTAAATTCTTATTCTATTGCAAGTATCATATTTTAAATTGGCGTGTACCTTTTGTTTTGTATTTAGTAGTATTCCAATGTTATTATACAATTTTTCTTCATTATGGTATCTTCATAGTAGGTGTCGTAATATATTCTTATTTTGTGTATATTTGAGTATTTTGTTAGTGTCTTCTTGTTTGTTTCCATTTATTAATGGTATATTTAATGCATTACATAGAATAGGTAGTATTTTATTTAGCATTTCTTAATATGTACTAAGCTGTTGAAATCTCCACAAGTTTTACTGAAGAACAATTTTTATTTAGTAAAAGTTTTCAGGGAACAAATCTTTTCTTGGCCTTGGACACTTATAGATAATTGCTCAAATATCTTTATAGGATTCGCACCTTGCAGCTTATTTTCTTTACAGCACTCATATTTTTTCACATTCAGAAACTTAAAGTAAATTTTATTTTCTGCACAAAAAATATTTTATAATTCTAAATGTGCAGGAAACAGGTATTCAAATTGTAATTTAAAATTGTATATCATTTTTTAGATGGGAAAACTGCATAGACCCTGTCGCGAAGATAATTCAAGTAGACTGGGAAAGAGAAGTCCACGTAGACATCGGTATGCTTCCTCCTTTGATCATTCACCTCGGTAGGGAAAATGATGATAGCGAAGAGAGCGACAGCGAAGAGTTTGATACCAGGAACGGCGAAGGAGCAGAAGACAGGGAGGTACTGGCAATTCCTCTTGAGGATTTGCCTGGGTGTTCTAATTGAGGTTTGTATGAAATAAAATACCTTGCCACTGTAAGTATAATGAGTTTATTGACTTAGAGTAATATATTTTTAATTAGTAATATTTCTATGGATGAAATATGGGAAAAAGGTGAGCAATGCACTGTACTTGCGTACTGTGTAGGCAATGAATAATATCACAGTGAAATCTTTAACCTGAGTGCTACTTGCAAAAGTTTATTATGTAAAATTTAACTTTTTCCTTACACCAAATATGTAAATAAGTCTTAATACAATAAGTAAACTTTAATTAAATTATATAATTAACAGTTCCGATATATATTTCAATCTACCTTTATGTCTGTATTACAATATTTTGCTCAATTGTTTAGTATTTTTTAGACATTTGGAGAATTTTGTTAAAGTATATGACAGTTAAGATTACATAGCAATGTTTCTCTTCAAAAATAAATTTTGGTAGTTCCCACATGGACACTGTTAACAAAATATTTGACNCACCAAATATGTAAATAAGTCTTAATACAATAAGTAAACTTTAATTAAATTATATAATTAACAGTTCCGATATATATTTCAATCTACCTTTATGTATGTATTACAATATTTTGCTCAATTGTTTAGTATTTTTTAGACATTTGGAGAATTTTATTAAAGTATATGACAGTTAACATTACATAGCAATGTTTCTCTTCAAAAATAAATTTTGGTAGTTCCCACATGGACACTGTTAACAAAATATTTGACAGTTCCCACATGGCACTGTTTTTGTTTACAAAACGTTTGACAGGTATCACATGGCAATGTTTTGTTTACATACTGCGGAAGGATACATAATCTGCTTCCTGAAAGTAGATCTTTAGCAGGGCTTCAGAAAATCTTGAAGTTACAGTGAATACAGTATACATTCAAATCCTTGAGAAGGTGCACTTTCATTGCTTAAAAATGTATTGTTGTCTTCTTTCTGAAACAAACACAAGACAAACATTAGTCTAAACATTCAAATTATGTCGTATTTTAATAACAATTATAAAACATTTTATTGGTTGTACAAACCGTTTAACAGTTGTATAAGCAATGATTAAAAAACTACTAAAACAAAAAGGCTCACCAACGTTTATGAGGAGGGTTTAGCAGCAAGATGGGTAACAATAAAAAGTAGTTTGGCAAAACTAGGCCTATTACGCATAGACTTTGTTTACTTTGTTATAGTTAGTTTAAATAACTGAAAATTGGACAATTTTGCATCCCTCCTCGTGTAATGAACGACATCTCAATTTAACATAACACAGACGAAAAGCCTATGAGTAACATTTATTTTAATAAAGATATTGTACATTTTTGAGGTTAGCCTAGAAAATTAACTTGGGTCCTGTCAAGCTGGAAATTCATTTGAAATCATCTGTGAAGCGTATGAAACTATTCTTTTGGTTCTTGGTTTTAATTTATCCATTGCATATCACATAATCATTGACTTCTACATTCAACTACATTACAACTCCAATAACAGATCCACAGTAGAAGAAACCACGAAACACAGCTAGTGTAGTATGTTGCATGAACAGTGCAGCCACATGTTCCTGTTTTGCATCACTATACCAAAGACCNTGGTTTTAATTTATCCATTGCATATCACATAATCATTGACTTCTACATTCAACTACATTACAACTCCAATAACAGAGCCATAGTAGAAGAAACCACCAAACACAGCTAGTGTAGTATGTTGCATGAACAGTGCAGCCACATGTTCCTGTTTTGCATCACTATACCAAAGACCAGTAAATGGCGCTTGGTTTGCTTACGCTAAACTCAACAGCGGATTATAGTTTTTAGGGTTTGTGTTGCTAAACAGAAAATCAAATGTAGGTCAAGTGGCACTTAATCTTTTCAAATATTTCTAGGCAACCGTTGCTAGGATAAGAAACGGTATTTTTTTTTTTCTTCCAAACAGTTCATTTCGTTTTCCAACAGAATGAGCCACAATACTGTATTTTACGAAATGGCTCTTAGTCTAGTGATGCATAACACTGTCCAATTCTTCCTCGTGTTCTTTTATCAACTTGAGGCCGAGGAAACGATATGGTCTGCCTACAAAGTTAACGTTAAATAATAAACTCTGAATCTAGGACCTTCGGACATTAGGACCGAAAGCTGTGACGTCAGAGGGGCCACGTGCACCAGTCAGCACTAGGTGTCCTCGAACATGTCCGCGGACTTAGTTTTTTTGTTGGCAAGAACTAAAGCCCCTGTCACATCATCGCATTTTCCCCGCCACATGCATTTGAAAAAATCTGAATACGAAACAGAGCCATACAATTTTGGCATCAAACAAAGTTTGTCAAATAATTGTGTATGTGTTTGAAATGCTGTCTGTCACACTTACAAAGTTTTTATTTTGCTGACCTAGTATGAATTTTATTTAATCGTATTACATAGTGGTATATTGCCGTTGTGGTACCTTGCAGCCCATTGCAGGAAGGAATATAAAGAAATCTGTGAATTATCTTTACTTCTAACTTAAAATTGAATTTAATTTATATTTGTTGTGAAATGACATTATTTGCTTTTAAATTTTTTCTATGCCTATATTATGTGCACTTCTAACAGCATTAATGTCCTGCATATATTATATAAATTAATTATTTCCGTAACTTTATTTCGTTTTTAGTTATTCGTCTCTGTTTTGCAGTTTTATGGGGTCGGAAACACGCGTTTTTTGTGTGCACGATTCTGTTTTTCTGAACTCGTCAAATGTCAACGAAATTTTGTAACTTGTCCAATATACCAAATATGTATTATGGAAACTGAACCATCTTAACTTTTTGAGACACATATGGCAACTTACATGAAGAGTCGACAACGTAACAACTGTCCAGCTTTTCTTTGATCATATACGTAGGGATTATTTTGATAGAAAAATTTTGACCTAGGGCTGTTTTCCGAGTTTCAGTCCAAGAAGGTCGGGAGAGATAAGGGTGTCCATGTCGCGCATATCAAGTGAAGACATTTGGGCGGCTCTTAACGTCGAGATATTGAGAGCCGATGAGGGTGAAGCGAGGCGAGGATGGAGCAGCGCCGGGAAAATCCGCCGACCAGCAGCATAGTCCGGCACGATTCCCACATGTGAAATCCGGGATTAACCCGTCTGTGGGTTGAACCCGGTTCGTCTGGGTGGGAGGCGAGCAGGCTAACCGCTCAGCCACCGCGGACCCACAGGGCTCTCGTCGTGATGCGTGAACCTACAGGACTTTAAGCGGTGACCTTATCATATTATTGGCAGGGTCCTCGAGCATTTTTGCACGTATCAGACGCGTATATTTTGTGATACGGTGCTTTGAAATGATATTTCTGATGTGAGTGACGACTTGATAGCGCTCAACAGGCCTCGACTGACGTGTGTATTCTTTTTGCAAATCAGCACACTGGACGCCCGTTTAAGAGTTTCGTGGAAAAACGCGTATTTATAAAACTCTTGCAATGCAGTTCAACCATCAAGTAGGCGGGAGCCTTAACAGTTGTTGGCACTAAGTCGCCTGAGTCTAAAGGCTATTCACGGTAGCGTGAGCACTTTTTGAAGCCCTCTCATTTGGAATAATAGTCAATAAATGTATTTTATTGTAGCCTTAGACGTTAACTTTCTAGTCCGGTGACATTAATTCATTGGGTGTATTACTAACATGGCAATATTTATTTATAAAATTGGTGGAAAGATAAAAAATCGCTGATAAGAAAAAAGTAACTANTAGTCCGGCACGATTCCCACATGTGAAATCCGGGATTGACCCGTCTGTGGGTTGAACCCGGTTCGTCTGTGTGGGAGGCGAGCAGGCTAACCGCTCAGCCACCGCGGACCCACAGGGCTCTCGTCGTGATGCGTGAACCTACAGGACTTTAAGCGGTGACCTTATCATGTTATTGGCAGGGTCCTCGAGCATTTTTGCACGTATCAGACGCGTATATTTTGTGATACGGTGCTTTGAAATGATGTTTCTGATGTGAGTGACGTCTTGATAGCGCTCAACAGGCCTCGACTGACGTGTGTATTCTTTTTGCAAATCAGCACACTGGANCTTGATAGCGCTCAACAGGCCTCGACTGACGTGTGTATTCTTTTTGCAAATCAGCACACTGGACGCCCGTTTAAGAGTTTCGTGGAAAAACGCGTATTTATAAAACTCTTGCAATGCAGTTCAACCATCAAGTAGGCGGGAGCCTTAACAGTTATTGGCACTAAGTCGCCTGAGTCTAAAGGCTATTCACGGTAGAGTGAGCACTTTTTGAAGCCCTCTCGTTTGGAATAATAGTCAATAAATGTATTTTATTGTAGCCTTAGACGTTAACTTTCTAGTCCGGTGTCATTAATTCATTGGGTTTATTACTAACATGGCAATATTTATTTATAAAATTGGTGGAAAGATAAAAAATCGCTGATAAGAAAAAAGTAACTANTTATTACTAACATGGCAATATTTATTTATAAAATTGGTGGAAAGATAAAAAATCGCTGATAAGAAAAAAGTAACTAGGGTTTCAAAATTGCTCACTTTACCGTGAACAGCGTATAGGTATAAGACGCAGCTTCGAGCAGGGGGAAACCTTGAACTTGGAAGAGTGAAATACGAGCGAAGAAGCGACAGGCTTTCGATTTCAGTTTGAATGNAGCAGGGGGAAACCTTGAACTTGGAAGAGTGAAATACGAGCGAAGAAGCGACAGGCTTTCGATTTCAGTTTGAATGCCCGTGTTTAGACTTGCTACGTGGGAAGGTGGCGGCGGGGCTCCGAGGAGCGGGAAAGCGTGCGACATTCCTGGTTTCTTGCAGACGAGGAGACTCGCAGGGACAACAGTTCCTAACGGTACCGCTGGGGGCAAACAATGTCCGAAGGGCGAGACCGTCTCCATGGCGTTACGACCCTGACCCTGAAGGCCTAACACTTTTCCCTCGCGTCGGTAACTTCCTTGCAGGTCGGCCGACCGACCGCGACGAATGTCGACTGCTGCAACGTCCAACTCCTCTCCGGCGACCGGGAAACAATGGTCGGCGCGGGCCGCGAGTGGCCAACAATGCCTAGGGGGGGAGGGGGTTGTTTCTCATCTCCGCGCCCTCGAACGGTCCGGATGCTGTAAAACTGTAGAGTTGGTGGGGCCCGAGATTTAAGACCCGGGGCCCGCTCGCCGTAAAGTGAGGCGCGCGCGGCCACGGTCCCGGAGATGCGCGGCGGTGATTGAGCGCACGAGGGACCACGTCGAAACACGAGCATTGTTGCCGGGCCGCAGACGCCGTCACAATGGTCCCTGGACCAGTCGCACCTGCAGCCTGCTCTCAACGGCGAGAATGACGCTTGAAATATATGCTCATCCCACCCGACCTCCTAGGCCGGGATCGGTCGCGCTCCGCGGACACCACAGCTTTCAGAAAAAAAAAGAGTTCCTGAGGAACGCCGGATGCCTGAGTGGATTCCGTGCGTGTTTCTCTGAAAATTACGCTTCCAACGAGCAGAATTTCGTTTGCCGAAAATTTTATTTTAGAGGCTTTATGAACATATTAAACTAATAAATAGAATTGTTTCAGTAGGCCTATACCAACTACATTTGTCTGCGTGGCGTTTTGTTACAGCTAAACTATATTTTGTTGTTACATCCAAGCCTAAGTACCTCCAAATGAATGATATTGTTAAGTTATTTATCTGAAACAAATTTGTTTGTGCCAAGCAAATATTTAATTCTTTCATTAATTCCTCCAAATGAATTGTTATGTAATTTATTTAAAACAATTATTTCGTTGTTTCAGTATGTTAAACAAATATTTAGTGTAAGCAAACATATCGTTACAATTTCTCAACAAAATAATATATTTAGTTACATGCGATATATTTTGAAGAAATATTTTATTGTCATCTACCAAATATTTAGTTGGTGAAACTAATCCATTAGGTTGATTTTCACCTTCTTTGTTGGCTGCTTGCTTTCAAATTAATCGTCCATTTTTAAGATAGAAGTCCGTGCACGAGGCTGTCTTGAGAATGTCTGATGAAATGACGAAGAAGAATTTTGGGAGATCGGGATTTCACTGACTTTAAAAATGTATTTCCAAGTAATTTCAGTAATTATTGTTTCTAATTAAGTGTTCAGTATATACTGGAAAGACATTTCAGCTATAAGATCTGATTCAAACTAAGATAAATATTTGTCCCTCCTAAAGAAAAAATTGTTAGCAATATTGCGGTTATATAAAAAAATGTTTAACATATACATTGTCAGTATCAAATGTATTTGATGAATTTTTACATTTTTCTCTATATTTGATGGTCAGAAGTTAACTTTGCAAACATACTTTATGTACCGTTGTGAGAGCTTTCACAATTTAATAGAAAAAATATTAAAAATCGTTAACTTCTACGTTATAAACTTATACGTATTTCCCTTGACATACAACAGGGCAAATACCTATAATTGTATTATATCTTATCGAATTTATTATTATAATGTAACGTAATTCTGTACTTGCCTGATTATTGAGAAATCTTAGATGTTAAATATACTTCACACAGAATTTCTTGCACAACAATCGCGGCAAACAAACCAGAAAAAGGGTTTGCGTGTGGCCACTAAGTAAAGCTAGTGTGGCCTCCCAGAGCAACGACGCCCACGGGCAGTGTTTGTGACGGAGACACTGCAGGCATTGAACAATGCCTTCTTGGTTCTGGACCTGGTTGGGATGCTGTGGCAGAAGAGGGGCTCACATTGTATCTTCATCAGTCACGGAGACTGGCGAGGCGAGGGGTTTTATTGGCCTCGCGCCTACAAATCACCAACCCCCGCGGAGGGGGAGGGGGAAGGGCGCAGGCCTGCACACAGGCCCACCTCTACACACTTCATGAAAAACTTCTAAATAACAATAGTTCCTTTCGACGAATGCTTGAGAGTGAGAGGCGGTCGCCATGTACAATTTTACAGTTTTGTATTCATAAGTTTTAAAATTATTGCTCTAAGAGCCAGAGGGCATGTCATAATAAATTTTTCGAAACTTCTTCTTACATCTGCAGAAGGTATTGTTAAGAATGTCATCAACAATTTGCTTCCACGTATCCCCTTGATAACTGTAAAAAATTACACTGGCTGTTACTATTTACTTCCAGCAAGCTATCAAATCATTAAATTATGTATTGGAAGTCAGATGTTTAAAAGCACGTCTTAGATTTGTTTCATTGCTCGAAAACTGAAATGCCACGAGAGAAGTCAAATTTAAAAAAATGTTATTCAAAATTAATTATTCGCCATTTTGCAGGAAGGTTTTGTTGGACAATTGGTACAACATATAAAAAACATCCCAGAAAAAATATTATTAAAAGAAGATATTTTCAATGAGAAGGTGATACGATCTCAAAATAGTTTGAAAGGAGACTATTGTATTCGTAATTTGGGATTTTTTTTCAAATAATGGTAATAAAAACAAGGTGCTGATAATACAACATGCAGCAAGTGTTTGTTTCAGGTGCATAATCATAGCGTAAAATATCTTTCACGCACTTAAATTGAGCGTTTTTAGATTACGTAACTAAATCACGGCTCAACTTGAAAAAAGGGAAAGTACTAATGTCACACTTTATAAGGAAAAATTTTAAGTTGAGCCGAAGGTGAGAAGTAAGTAAATATTCCACACGTTCAAAACTTAAAAATTATTGCGGCACTTTCTTGTATACGATTACGTGTATGCCCTTAAATCGTAACGATACCATTAAGTGAACGTGACATCAGATACAATACATATTAATATTTTTCATGTAGTGAACACTACCTATTATTATGCGAATTAATATTTATTACAAGGAATAATTTATAAATTTCACGTCAATCATATTTATTATGTTTAAATATTAAAAAAAATAGTATTAGTTTCTGCTTTAAATTTACATTCAGGTAAAGGAGAACTGTTCCGTTTGTAGTCTCGGTGTTAAAAGCTTCAATAATTGTTACTTAAAGTTCTATGAACTTTGCCGGTGCCGTATGTTTCAGACTCATTATCTGACTTCTTCTTCATATTTTTGTTACAACCAAAGTTGTCTTTTTTTCCTTCTGTAATTTGACTCCGAAAAGGGGATTTTTCTGTACAAGTACAGTGTATCCCGTAAACTTCATGGCTGCTGTGTGTGGAAACAAATAGAGCAGCATGTATAATTCAATAAATGCTCCTAGGCTACTATAAGTTTGTATTGCAGGGAGCACAATATCCAAGAAAATGATGTTTTTGAAGAAGTTCTAATATGAATCATTTAGTTTTTGCCAATTTTTGCAAAATCATAATGCCCTTGCTTCTGTAACACCAAAATTAACGATATTATTTACAAATAAATTAAACAATATTAATAGGTGCTTGGCAAAAGTTAGATTACAAAAATTAATGTACAATCACGCATAAAATTTATACAAAGATGTATTTGTATTCAATGTAAAAAATGTAATAATGTTTGTTTGATTATATATATACTGTATTTTTAGGAAGCATATGACATTTTTTTTAATGATTATTACCTAAGTAATCTGAATGATGTTATATTTATTATCTTTATTATTGTTACTAGTAGAATATTTAGGTTTTTTGTGGCCTAATGGCGTGTACTATAATAGCTAAGAAACGGGCGACTGTTCTCGTGCGGCGGCCAAGAAGTTGGTTAAAAATTATTTTTTTTCCTCTTCGAAATGTTACGTTATTCACGTAAAATCTCCCAAAAGAGACTTGCAGTTCAATGGAACTAACTGTGCGATACACAAATCAGCAAGGTGAACTCAGCACTCTTTGAAAAAGTCCACAAATCAGGAAGATGGATGCAAGCTTCTTCATTCTAAAATAAGTCACGCACTTAAGACTGATCCCTGTCAGGACTGACTCCTGAGACTGACTCCTTCCGTCACTGACTCCGAAGACTTTGCCCGTTTGCTGGTTGAAGAACAAGTAACCTAGAGAAGGTATGATTATACACATTCAAACACATGCAGGTGACTTATCACATTCATTGCGAGTGGTGTCGTGTATTGACCAATTAAAATTTCCATAGCTATGCTTCTGTCGTATGGTACGTGCTGATCCTGTTGGGCAAGCTTTTGCCCGGTGAAGTCTTGACGAAGAACCGTGACGTGGCATGATTTTGACCATGTTATTTATCTGTAGAGCTCGATATGTTGCGTGAACAATAACCAATCTCGTGAAAGCAATGTGACGTCAACATGAAATATTTTACCCACTAGTGCACTCTAGTGGTAGTGGTGGTGGTCGAGCTATAGTGGGGAAATAGTGGTGAGGGTAGAGGAGAGCAGAATAATTAACCTCTGAAATATTTATCTATGGTGACGTCTTCTGCTGGTCGCCGTACTGGGAGTGGGATTGCTCCACCATGTTTACGAGACGTATTTACGTGTACGTCTTTAAAAAAAATATTTTTTTTATATTTTACAAATTTTTTAAAATTTTCTTAAATTTTTTAACGCTTCTTATTTAATTTATGAGTTTTTAAATTTTTTTTATCTCAAAGTTTTAATTTTTTTCTCAGTTTTTCTTTTTTATTAAATTTCCGTCTAAGTTACGGAAGTCAAATATGGTAGTTGGGGTTAATAATGTAATTTTGTCCATTTTCGACGGAGTATACATTTTGTCATCGAATTTTTGAGTTCAATGTCACGCAGGGTCAAGTTCATGGAAATCAAAGAACGCTCCGGAGTCAATAGTGTATTTTTAACCTTCGATTTTCTTACGATGTTTGTGCGATTTTTAGTATTTTTTCCCCTGATTTTTCGAGTTAAAAATGTCCGGAGGTCAAGGTTACGGCAATCCAAAATTACTGTTGGGGTTATTATTGTAAACAAACGTGGCCGCTGTCACACAGGGCTTGGCTCACACACCGGAGAGTCTTAACCACAGAAAAACAGGGGGAAAGTTGATAGACTTTCAAACTTGTTGGTTTTGTAATTGTCGTATTTTGACACTAATTAAAATTAATTTATCTTAAACTTTTTTCAGATGCGACAGAAAATGTTGATATTAGACAAGGTACAATAATTTCTGGAAACTGTTTTGATAAACAACGTACACGCTGAAAAATAAAAATAACAAACTTAAAAAAATTAACTGTTGCAAAATTTTGTAAATTGAAGATAATAATACATACACCATTACTATCTCTTTTTGATAATAAAGAAAAAAAAAAGGAAAGTTTCCATAGTTGAAAAGCAGGCTGAAAAAAATTCTTTAATTTTGCTGTTGCATATTTTTATATAGGTGGACAAATAAAAAAGAAGATACAATCCATCTGATGATTCTCTATTTCTTATTTCAACTAATCTATTTTTATTGTGCTAATGAGCCCACCTTTCACTCAGGTTGTTTGATAGTAAACAGTTACCGGTCATATTGTGGGGTTTATTTCGCTGAGTTGAAGTTATATCCTTTCGATATCGCATTTGTAGAATTTTTAGTTTAACCAAATAAAGACCCTACCTGCCTACGTTAACGAGTGTATCAGCAGTGGGATAATTATTGAAATGTAAATATGCTGACGCTATTCCTGCATGAGGGTGGAAGACGCGAGGAGGCTTATTGTAAACAATAAAGAAAATTCCTTTTTTCTAAAAATAATTTAACTGGTTAAAGGCATATATAATCATATATAAAAATCGAATCTAGAAAACTCTAAAAATTGTTAATAAAAACATTACTTTAAAAAAAATTTTCCTTAAATATTCAAAAAATTCTGTCCGGAGGCAAAGAATGTTGGAACAGGTCACAAACATCGTTATTTGTAATCGTCGAAACTTCTACCAAAGTGTGTGTAGAGAAGAGAAAGAAAGAAAGAGAGACGTAAAATATAACTGTGTACGAAATCATATTACTAATGTAATTTCAAATACAAACTACAATTTTACCTCAGACATATTATTGTTACCCATACCTTTTTAAATGTTTATTTTCTGCGTTGTGTTTTGAAAGTTCTTCTGAGGGACCCTGTTTTTTAAAAGTATGTTCGTAAAAAACAAAATAATCTGAGTCAAGGTATACACAAGTTGGAGTACATTAAGTTCAAAGCAAACTCAGTATTCTAATTAAATATCGGCATATTTGACTGGCAGGGTTATTTTTCATAATTAATTTTAATGATTAAGTGACTTATGGAGGACATTTTCATTTTCAGGAAAGTTGATTTATTACGGTATGTAGATTTTGCTTTATTTAGGTATATTTTAAAAAATCAATTTTGATTACATCGCNTTCAAAGCAAACTCAGTATTCTAATTAAATATCGGCATATTTGACTGGCAGGGTTATTTTTCATAATTAATTTTAATCATTAAGTGACTTATGGAGGACATTTTCATTTTCAGGAAAGTTGATTTATTACGGTATGCAGATTTTACTTTATTTAGGTATATTTTAAAAAATCAATTTTGATTACATCGTAGTGTAATCAGTTCTGTGTTGTAAAAAGCTAGTGTATAAAGTTTTTTTATTAAGGAATTGTATTCTTGCCATGATGTTTCATTATTGACTTCAACACGTGACGTGGCTGCATCTCCAAATGGCAGCCCGTAACACAAACCTAATGACTTTTGTGGCCGTTTTTGCACTAACATCATGTGTTTCCCGTTCAGTATTATCTCGTTCAGTATCTGCTTTTTATTCATAACCTATGTGCTTTACTTAATTCAAGTATGTCACTGAGAATGAAACCAAACGTGGCTTTAATTGTCTAGTGCACAGTTGGTTTCTAGACGCGATGGTGCTGCTCCTAGTCCTACTTTGCATCTCCCATGTAATTACCTTACTGTGAACGAAGGGAAGGAGAATGAGAATGATTACAGAAGTGAAACTGCGATTGCCCCGGAAGGCCCAGGCTAAGAGGGTTTGAATGAAGCCTCGGTTATTTATTGTATTGCCCTCCTCGAGTTACGGAAACGATGTCGAGGGGTGAAGTATGGGGTAATGACAACGGGAGAGTATACCAATAAAATCACATTTTAGGGCTAGCGGCTTTTAGTGCTACTGACTTTAGGGATACTGTCTTTAGGGATACTAATTTTAGGGCTACGACTTAAGGGCTACATACTTTAGGGCTACAAACTTTAGGATAATTGATTTCAGGGATACTGACTTAGGGATATTCACTTTAGGGATACTGACTTTAGAAAAACTGACATTAGGAATACCGATTTTAGGGCTACTGACTTTAGGGCTACTGCCAGTTTTGAGAGGGAAGAAGTTTTATGGCTAGTGACCTTAGGGCTATTCCTACACCACTGCAGATGCCGCCTGGGCCTGGGATCGAACAGATGATCCCAATGGTGTAAGTTAATAAATCACTGGCCAACAAAATGTTTGTATTATTTATAAAAACACTCCAATTTAATTAATTTTGTGGTGCTTATTACGAATATAGCAATAATAATGCAATATTAGCTCTAGTTTTTATGATACGAAGTGTAAAATGGAAAATTACTAGGTGGGCATGGCGAGCGATTTCACCAGGATATTCCAGCAAGGGAGAAATGGTATCAAGTAAAATGGAGTTCTTCCATGTTGGCAGACTGCAGTTGGACTGTCACCAGGGACGCTGCGGAGTTAGTCTAACAAACGGTAAGCAAAGAGAAGGCGCGCCACAACAGACGTTTAAACTGCCAAGCCTAAGTCGGAAAATGTAGATAAATGTAATATTTGACTGAAATACATAAAAAATAGTTTTTATTAAGCAGTCATGACAAATTTAAATTTTTATCAACAAGTTAGTTTTTAATTTAATTCTAATTCGACTGAAATTTTTTATTCGTGATATTATAACAAGAAAGCTGTATTTCATAAACCAGAGCAAAGTAAATATTTTTCTGGTTATATTTAATCTTCTTTTGTGTAAATAAATGTAGAAATTCAAAAATAAATTAGAATACACATTTTTGTTAAATATTTGTTGGCCAGTGTAACCTTTGAGCCAACCATGCGTCACTTCCGCCAATCATTGCAAAACTTACCCTCATCCACGACCCACAAGTAATACAATTAAAACCCACACATCTTCTAACCTACTTTTGTGCAGCATCATAGAAATAATGTTACTTTCACGAATTTAATATCTAGATTAAAAAGCTATTTTTAATTAATGATATAAGCTGATTATACTTGCCATAGGCAGACATAGTGAAATAGTGAAACAAGACGTGATGAACCCGTTGGAGTTACCGAAAAGTTGCCTGTCCCAAATAAAAGCTCTTATACTGATTTTCATTCTTAAAGCCATTATTTAAAAAAGAAATTACTGATATAACTAATGAGCCTGCTTTTTTTTAAACGTGAATGGAATTATTTTTGATGAAGTTCTTAAAATGTTAAATGGCGGTGGACCTAAACTTCTTGTTCACAGCGATATAAATAGAGATGGAACCAGAAACAAATGTAATACTGGTGAGAATTTCAAATACGAACGTGCTTTATCCAGGGCTCGAACCCAGAACGCCTCGTACTGTAAGCTGGCGTATAACCAACTGTATTACGGCGATAGGTTTCGGAGCATAAACATCGGTTGTAATAAGTTTAATATTTCTGTAGACTGGGTTTCGCAAACTGAAACAAGTGTGTGAGTCACTAAAAGCATGTAAGATTACATGGCCTACCGTAGCACTACTTGTGTGAAAAATTAGTTGCGAATTAGTTGATTGCTTCCCGATATATGACATAATTGTTACATGTTCTCACCTGCAATATCTTACAAAAATACGGGCAAAAGAAGATCACTATAAGCATATCTGAAGATTGTGAGGGATACTGTCAGCGTACAAAGTTTTATTGCATTGGATTAAATTGTTTAATAGATATGTCAAACGTACCTAAATGATTTATATGGCAGCCATATTGCAAACAAGGCCAGAAGCACTTAAAAAATATAAATTTACGTGGCCTACTGCAGCACTAATCGTCCGTAAAATTTTATGGTAATCGGTTGTTTGGTACCCGACATATGGCATAAAAGCTCTATTTTTTTTTCATGTGGTGCTATCTCAATAAATAACTGCAAAAATGTTATTATATTCAACGTTTGTAGTGGATACTGCTAAGATATTTAGTTTCGTTGAAATTGTTTGGGGCATATAGCATACTAACCTAAAATATTTACGGTGGTGTTATTTGGAAAATACGACTAACTCCTTAAGGCATATAAATTTAGATGGACTACAAAAGCAAAAATTGTCGCCTGAATTTGGTGGGTATTATTTAAATGTTTCCCGAGATACGACACCAAAGCTTAATTTTTCATGTAGTGATATCTTCCAAAATAGCGAACAAATGAGTTTATGTATTAATTCATTTGTTGCTTTTATTGATACTGCCAGCGTACAAGGTTAAGTTGGAATTGGTTACATGGTTTAGTAGATATAAATGCAAAAATGTTTATATTGTCGATATTTTGATAATAACTCTCTAGCCCTCTTAAACCATAACCTATCAGTTTATATGGCCTACCAGAGTACTACTTGTATGCCAAATTTGGTTGTGATCGGTTGATTGTTTCCCGAGTTATGATAAAGCATAATTTGTTCGTGTGGCACTGTCTTGCGAAATGATGGAGAAAAGAAGCTCAATACAGACACATTTAATTGTTGCAACATACACTGCTAACCCACAAGGTTAAGATGTAAACACACATTTGATGCTTGTGATAAATACTTTCATCATACCAGTTTGGTCGATATTTATCAAACCTTATGGCAGATTTAGCAAATAAATATAAAATATTTATGTGGTCGCCACTTTGGAATTAGGATCATTATACATATAATTACATTATACTAACATGGGTTACAATTGTATTTTTAAATTCCACATTTGGAGGGAATCGGACAGTCGAATAGTTCCCGAGATATAAAGTGAAAACTTTAGTTTCTCAAGCAGTGCTATTTTTCAAAATGGCTGACCATTAACATTACGATTTCTAAATTCAATCCTTCGTGATGCGCTGCAATAGCAGCAAATTTGGTTTAAATCGGTTAATTGGTTCCCGAGATATACGGTAACATCCTAAATATTAAAATTGCCACCATTTTGAAAATAAAAACCCGTCGTAATCTAAAGTGATAAAATTTGGTTGTTCTTACTAATTACTACGTGTTACATGTTTGGTGAAATTTGGTTAACGGGTTTAAACGTTTTTTAGGGGGGACATAAAGACACACACAGGCCTGTACACCCGCATAAATGCATTGACACACAGACAGAAAAGTGATCCTAAAAGCCTATCCTCTTTCTGAAAGTAGGCCTAAGTCAATCTGACTTATTAACGTCCACAAGTCTGAACTCCAGAGAATAAAAAATAAACACCTCATCGTAGACAGAGACTCTTCAGAAGTTATAAGGTAGTCTATTGGTTCTTTTTCCAAAAATTCTTGCAGTAAAGATGCTGTGGTGACTACTGTCTGTAAGATTATGAAACTTCAATCTTTTGTGTAAACTGCGTTACAGGCTGTATTAACAAGAAGTTACTGACACAGATAATTAGCCTACTTTCCTGTACACTGATTAAAATAATTTTTAATCAAGTTCTTAAAGACTTACATGGTAGCTAGGTCTCCGTGCCTCTTTGACATCAATGTCATTACAGATGGAACCAAGAACATATTCAACAGTAGTGAGAAAGTTACAAATACACACACGCCTTGCCCGGGAATCGAACGCAGAAAACCTCGTACCATTGACTAGCGTTCAAACAACTGCATTACGGAGGTAGGATTCGGAGCATCATCTTCGGATGTAATACGTCTCATGTTTTGGTAGATATGTTTTACTAACCTGAAATATTTACGGGGGCCATCATTTTGAAAAGAATTGCCTGAGCAACTTAAATAATTTTAATTTGCGTGTTTTACCGTAGCGCTACTCGTGTAAAATTTGGTGTAAATCGGTTAATTTGTTCTCAAGATATGGCATATAAACTTTATTTTCTCATTTGGCGATATCGTAAAAAAGGTCTTAAAAGAGGTTCCGTATACGATGCTTTTATTGCGTATTGTAAACTTAAAAGGTTGGTTTTATTTGGTTTAATTGTTTAATACAAGTGACAAAATTAAATAAATTTGGTTTTATATCCCGCAATTTTGAAAATTTACGTCTGACCCACTTAAATCATGTAGGTTTACATGGCCTTCTGTAGCAATGCCGGTGAGCGAAATTTGGTTTAAATTAGTTAACTGGTTGCGGTAATATGGCAAATTGTTCTATTTTCTCACCTGACCCTATCTTACAAAAAGACCGGGAAAATAGTATATATGTACGCATAATTGATGCTTATAATGACTATAGTTAATAACATGCAAAAATTAGTTGAATTTTGTTGAATTTTTTAAATATATATAACACACTAGCCTAATATAAATTATTAATATCAACGTAATTTAAATTTAAAAAGCCCGCCCCACCTACAATATGTAGCTTTATGGCCTGCCGTAGCACTACTTGCATGCAAAATTTGACGAGAATCTGTTCATTGGTCCCCGGGATATGGCATAAAACTTCCATTTTATCATGTAACGATCTTTATAAATGGCGTAGGAAAAAGTTATTTATTAACACACATCACAGACACCTTCAGCATATAAAGTTTAGTTGAAATTGTTTGCGACATGTGGCAAACTAAGCAAATATATTTGCATGGGCGTTATTTTGAAAATATGTGTCTATACGCTTAAGTCATTTCAATTTAAATAGACTACAAACAATCGTTTTCAGAACTGATATTTATACCTTTTTGTACGATATCGTCAGAT
The DNA here is from genome assembly GCA_002778355.1 of Clitarchus hookeri. Taxonomy (NCBI): domain Eukaryota; kingdom Metazoa; phylum Arthropoda; class Insecta; order Phasmatodea; family Phasmatidae; genus Clitarchus; species Clitarchus hookeri. Next base: position 49,372 of record NQII01006978.1, on the reverse strand, counting down.
GAGGAAATAAAAGTTTTAATGCCAAATTTCGGGAACCATTCAACCTATTTCCACCAAATTCGTCACATAAGTAGCGATAGAGTAGGCTATGGAAACTAACATGATTTAAGTGGCTCAAGCACTTATTAAAAATGGCTCCGTAAATATTCCAGGCTAGTAACTTATATCCATCAAAACGTAAACTGATTAAATCCGAAGTTGATGCCCCGAATCCTGCCTCCGTAATGCAATTTGTTGCACACTAGTTTATAATACACGTTTTCTGGATTCGAACGGGCATCTGGTTCCATATCTAATGGTGTTGCTATCAACAATAAGTCAAGGCCTACCTACCGTTTAAGTATTTAAAAGCTTCATTAAAATTTATTTAAAGTCCATGTAGATGAAATTAGGCTAATTATTCACGTCAGTAACTTCTTGTTTTCATCTGCGAGCGTACTGGACCAGTAATAAGGCACCCAAGGTACGCCCGTCGGCAGTGTTAACATTATCCTGTGATTTAGTGCTGCCTTTAGCTTGACGACCCCTAGCCAATGCACTAGGCCTTTATCCAGTTTCCTGGTAATCTTGCCGGTATACAGGTAGGCTAGACCCCATCCCACGTTGGTTGCTTGGGCTCCGGCATCCTCGTATAACTCATGTGCACCTGACCTGTTATCATCTGGAACTTCACCTCAACATGAAGAAAGTATCCAGAGGCTCCTGCCTGGTGCTTTAACTGCGTTAAATAGTGTAAGATAACTACAAATGTATTCAAGTGCCTTACGTTGAACCCCTGCTACAGACTTTCCACCGATAAACTGATAGAGTCACCGCTGAAGGTCTCATTGTTACACGCAGCACTACGAGAATACTGCACGCCAATTCAGAGACTTGCGCTTTGGCTATAGCGCACTTGATGCGCGCGGTAGAGTTGCATTTATTGTCCAAGCGCTTTTCGACCTCAAACGCCGAAAATAGCTCGTTGTGGAAGGGCCTCCTTAAGTCCCAGAACTATCATGTAGAGGTGGATGCACGATCAGATAGGATTACGAGTTGTGGTTCCTTATACTTTACTATTTTGATTGTAAGAAATTGCATGAAAGAGGAGAAGACTGGCACGTAGTAAAGAGTGAGGGACGGAAGACAGGCAAAAGACTCGGGCTGTAAGCAGCAGCAGCACTATCTTCTCTCTAGCTTCTTTGTCCNGATAGGATTACGAGTTGTGGTTCCTTATACTTTACTATTTTGATTGTAAGAAATTGCATGAAAGAGGAGAGGACTGGCACGGAGTAAAGAGTGAGGGACGGAAGACAGACAAAAGACTCGGGCTGTAAGCAGCAGCAGCAACACTGTCTTCTCTCTAGCTTCTTTGTCCCAAACTATGTAAGCAACTTTATGTAAGCCATCTAAACATCAGTATTGTACATTTTACCAATAAAATTTTCATGATAACAAAATATTAGAGATTATATAATACTTTCGTCTTACGTTTCACCATAACCTACACGCTGACAGTGTAGGCTTGTAAGTGCTATTGTCCTTTAACGAAACAATCAAATTATCAAAAAAATGCATGATCTTTTTTTTGTATTCATGTTAAGTGCGCAATATTTTTTTTCTAAATGTATTCATGCATGTTAATNACTTTATGTAAGCCATCTAAACATCAGTATTGTACATTTTACCAATAAAATTTTCATGATAACAAAATATTAGAGATTATATAATACTTTCTTCTTACGTTTCACAATAACCTACACGCTGACAGTGTAGGCTTGTAAGTGCTATTGTCCTTTAACGAAACAATCAAATTATCAAAAAAATGCATGATCTTTTTTTTGTATTCATGTTAAGTGCACAATATTTTCTTTCTAAATGTATTCATGCATGTTAATTTTTTTAATAAACTTAATTAGAGAGACAGTAAAATTTTTGTTTGTAAAACAACACATCTTCATGTGTTACATAATGTGGCTGGTGTTTCCTAAAGTCGTGGGTTTTTTGTTCTTCCTATCATTTTTGCAGTTCAATTATTTTAAACTTATTTGTAATGGTTTTTTTTTTTACAAATTAAGCTACGTCCCTATATTGGAGTATAATATACTCCAGTGATATTATCCGAGAAGCGCGGGAGCTGTAAGGGTTACACTGGCACGCGCTACAAGAGCGTCATCACCGCTACGCGCAGGGCTCTGAACTTGCGTGCAGTGTTCTCGTAGTGCTGCGTATACGTATGGGACTTTCAGAGGTGACCCTATTATTTTATTAATGAAAGGTCTGTAGCAACGTTCAATACAGGCTCCTATCGTAGTTTGGCTCATATCCGGCTAGTATGTTTTAAGATACGGCAGTCTGAAAAAAGCGTTTTTTTTAAATATATTTATTTGATGTCTCCAAAATAATATGCACAGCATGCGTGATAACTTTTAAGTGCCATTCCGTCCTCATCTCGGGTATGGTGTGTTTTCGTAGATAAAAGTACTGGGGGCACGTTTAATAGTTTCGTTAGAAAACCAGAATTCCAACCACTCCGCACGCAGTTCCAGCGCCCGGTAGGCGGATCCCTTAATTCCGCAGGACTGTGTGAAGGTGGACGCTGGAGTTATCTTGCGTGGTCCAGACCAGATAGCGCGCGGACTCCAGCAGCAGCCACGCGAAGTGCTGGACCGCTCCGCCAGAGCGCAGCTGCGACACGCTCCGGCCACCTCCTCAAGAAACATGCTCGAGTATAAACACGTCGCATTATTCCGTGGCTCGTCGTCTCCTTCTTATTGCTTCATGTAAATTAAGCCGGGCGCTGCGAGCGCTATCTACCCAGTGCCGCGCCAGGTATAGAATGAGATGACGACCGCAGCATCCGACAGAGAGCAGGTCCATGGTCTTCTCATTGACGTCGCTACTCCGTAAAAAAACTACTTGCGCAACGCATGCTACAATCGACATAACGGACCAATGACAGTAAACGTTGAGTACCTTCTGAACAATGTTGCTTGGTACAACCACGTATAACAGCACCCATAACAATGGCCATTTCACAGCTACACTTGTAACATTCTTGTGCAAAAACCTATGCGTAGCCAACCAGAACCCATTCTTGTTTGCGCCACACGCCCAATTCGCTTTCACAACTGTACTTACATTTTCTGTCACGTTGCTAAAAATGCATTTGTCGCCAATTACATTTTTTTTTCCTTTTGTGTGTTTATTTATTTCCTCAGCATGTGGTTTGAGAAAGATAAATGCAACAGCTAAAACAATTCTTGTGTGTCCATCACTCTGTTTACTAATGAGATGTCTACGTATGATATTATACAAGATCGAGTTAAAAATATATAACAAGCTGGAAAACTTACGCAAATGAAAACTAAAACAACTATTCGTAAAACATTTCCAATATGCAAGTGTAAACATATTGGCAAACAAGTTAAAACTTCCGGTTTTATTATATCAATTATAGCAGAGTATGTTTATTGTGGACATGATTATGAGTATGTATATTATTATGGTAATGGTTATTTCAATTGTAGCACGACCTTTAAACATACGCTTTTAATCAAAGACACGTATTTTTTAAAGCGGCCGCATATCTGAAACGTGAATTGCTTTTGAAAGTGTTTTACACACAGGTTTTAAAGGAAACCATTGGAATCATATTCAGTATCTTCTTTTATGGTCCTCAATAGAAATACCATTTTAGACTATTCCAGAATAAAATACATCTTCTAAGACATCTGGCCTATTGCCAACATTGTTTTAAAAGTTATTCTGCTCAGTCAAAGAAAGCAGTTTTCAAACGTTTAGAAGTCGTGCGGCAAGGTGACGGACTCGCCTTCGGTAGGTCGTGGGTTCGATTCCCACTGAGTGTTATGGTGGTTTTTCCTGCGAGTTCAGGCAAATTGCGGGGTGCAATTTCTTTACACATACATAAGTACATTTGTACGTACGTGCGTGTATGTAATATAAGTGTATATATATATGTGTGTGTGTGTGTACTGTTCACGGTAAACTGAGCACTTTTTTGAAAACGATGCTTACGATCTACTTGTAGGCACGTTGTGTATACTTTTGCCTTATATAAAATTAACATTGCCATGGACCTCATTACTTTATTCGTGCGTCGGTCAAATGAAACTGAAATTTTTAGAAAAGTAAATATTTTACAAATCTGTTAATTTTTACACTTTGCTGCATTAAATAAACAGAAAGCGAAAGAATAATTTAAGTTATCAAAAATGGTTGCCTAACGCTTTTATTCGACGTTAAGATATGGAACTACTTTCCCTGTATCGTTACCACCATTACGGGGCACATGTCTCTCAGTGCGTCCGTTAAAATATTTGTAGGTAGGAGCAGTGACTTATTTATAAGTTTGATTTCAAAAGTGCTCACTTTATAGTGAACAGCCTTTACACATAAATACATAATTTTATATACACACACTTACCTATTCCCTACAAAAAATTCGTAATTGTTTGTTTGATAATTTTGTTCGTAACATTAGATAAAATGATTATCTGTGCGGAACTTGTGCAGGAGAATGTATCACAGTTTGCTAGTTCCCGCCAATAAAATTGCCGTATTATAGTTTAATAGTTTTACGCCGCATAAGGAAGAGGCTTCACGTGTATTCAAGTGCTTTGTGTGTAGAGACGATGGACCACTTTACAAATGCGCCAATTTCTCCACTACAGTTCCCATACACCTTTATTTCGAACACATAACAAAAAGTCAAGTATGTATGGTTTACGGCTCACTGAGCACTCATTAACTCAATCTTACGAAAGAAAAAATATCACTGCCCCACGATTAGCGTAAATTATTAACGGACACAGTGTCTGTTATGTACTCGTTAAAGATGGCAATTATGAAGAAAATTAGTTCCATGACTTAAACGATGTACTAAATAAGTGACGTTGAAATTTTTGGACACCATATTTACTTAATACAGTTGATGTATATTTCAGTGCACGTAAGATTAAAAATCAGCGTTTTATACTTTGTCCATTCATTGTTACTTCCAACTTTTCTGAAGCCCTGCTAAAGATATACTTTCAGGATATTCGTCCGCCTCATGCAAACAAAGCTTAACTGTGTCTAGAAAATTACACCAAAGGCACAAAACGCACCATATTTGTGCGTACTCAGTTAAAAAATATTGTACATGGGTACGATTTCTTACTATCCATTACCAACACACCTATTTCTTCCCTGTTTTTATTTATATTAATTATAAATGAAATATTGTAATTTATTAATTAAATATAAGTAAAAAGTAATTTTACCAAAAATATGTCGCTCTTATTTTTACAGAAGTATGAAACGCTTTATGTATGCCATATTTAAGAAAAAACCAAACACTTCATTCATTGGGTAGATGCTCAGAGGTTTGATTTTAAAAAAGTGCGAAGGTACTGTGAATAAACCATACAAACAAAATTACGTACATGAAATTTACGAAGTTCCACTTGATCAATGAATAAATAAAGTGACCAACCCCATGGCAATGTTAATTTTACAAATGGCGAAAGACACAAATCGGGAGGTAAAGTACAGGATTAGTATAAAAGAATACCCCAATTTTGAAGGTCTGCAATAACAAAACCAAACAACCTACAACCTTGATTAACCAATGAAATGAACCGTGGAACCATGACGTTTGTTTACCAAACATTCATAAATGTTCAATGTGACCACCATGAGCGGCCCGAACGACATCTACGCGATAGTCAAACTCGTTCCACTCTCTTGCCAGCATGTCCGGTGTTACGGTTTGGATGGCGTTCGTAACTCTTGGTTTGAGATGGCGAGGGGATAGCGAGATCGCATTCGACACGTCTATGTGAAGTGGACCGTCTGATCTTTCCTTTATGGTGCGCCACCCCATTGGCATCTAGCTGTACGCGGATACCTAAACGAGACGTTGCCGCAACGCTGGATTGGTCAAGGAGCAGCTGGCGACCAGGCTCTTCATCAGTGGCCCACAAGAAGACCGGGTATTACCCCGTGTGGTTTTTTTCTATGGGGGTACATAAAGGTTAAACGTGTTTCGTCCACCATTGCCCACTAACATTGACGACCTCAAAACGATAATTTCGGACGCCATCCAAACCGTAACACCGGACATGCTGACAAGAGCGTGGAACGAGTTTGTTTATCGCTTAGATGTCGTTTGGGCCACTCATGGTGGTCACATTGAACATTTATGAATTTATGGTGAACCAACTTCACGGTTCCACTGTTCATTTGATTGGGTCAATCAAAGCTGTAGGTTGTTTGGTTTTGATATTATAGACCTTTAAAGTTGGGGTATTATTTTATACTGATGCTGTATATCCTAAGCAGGGCTTCCCGAAGTGCCCGATTCAGCGCGATCATCTTGTATTGGAGTAAGACGCTATTCAGAAAATTATAAAATTAAAACAATTCCCTCTATCTTCCTCAATCATAACACGTCAACGCCACATTACACTTACACTTCAAACAACAAACATTATAATACACTGGTGACAGTTAAAATAACGTACTATGGGGATTTTTATTATGAGAAAGTTCGCGCGGATTCGATGCGAACCAGCTACTCTGGATGGTCGAATTTCAGATTTTAATTTTCATGCTCTTCCTTTTGAATACAGTTGTGATTTTTAATATTCACTATCACCGACCTTTAAACACCGTGTAGGTTCTCAACTAGGTCGCGGGAATGCATTAACACGGAGTGATTATGAAACCATGATATTTTCAAGTAGTTTGGAATCTCCTTAAAATCTCAATTTCATTGCCAAATGAAAATGCATTAGTGTTTGTAAAAATACAAACATTGCATAATAAAAAATAATAATCTTAAATTCGCATCGGAAATTTTGAAACATTTGAAAGTTTTGAGGAACTTAAATAAATAAATATTTTCACTGCTACAACATTGAAAATGTGTGAACGAAGTAATCAGGGCATAATTTCAAGCTCTGATGAGTGTGTCAACCATGATCTGCCAGCTCTGGATGTGTGTAGTTGCCAATTTTCCTGTCGGAAGAGACCTCACACGTCAGCATGAATTCAATACACGAAAGGCGTAACACGTCCCAATTTTTTTAAATTTTTTTATTTGATAAGCCTTCTTCTATACAATCCTTTTGCGTGGATTTTGTAGTTTTCTCAAAATACACTTGACAAACAATAATAAAAAAAAACACTGAACACCACTGCAAACACATAACTACATAGATACATATAAATCAGCCCCAATAGACAATTAACAACAATATTAGGTTACAGAGGTGCATAATATACACAAGAACTAATAAACTGGTATCAAATTTAACAATTATACCCGAATGACATAAATAATTCCTATGCTGTTTTTTAAATACATCAATATTGTTAATATACAAAAAATTAGAGGGCAACATATTAATAAATCTAATACCATTATGAGTCGGGGAACTTCCAAACGTAACGTTATCCGGTCTCGGACGTAGTAGACGTACGAGGGCTCGTAGCGCGCGTCAGCTGAACACACTCCATCATGCAGCAGCCGGGGTGGTCCTCTGTTGGCATGCGCAGCATGACTCGGAAGTCAGGAAACATGGGGTAAAGTAGTTTTCTTTCTGTGCAGGTGTATGGTGACAGGCGATGGCATCGACGAAGGAGTGGCGTATTGACACGTCCTGCACTCCGGTACTGGCACTCACCCGACAAATTACGAACGAATTTAACCGCAGACACCCGACCCGAGCAGCCATCACACGCAGCGCAGTTGCGAAAAGATCGCAAAACTCAAAGGGACAGGTCGTGTTGATGACAAAATACGAAGTGGACTTCCACAAACGGCAATCGACGAATTTATTTCCACGTAGATTGTGGCAGCGGTCGTCAAGAGCTCACACAGAAATAATCACCGGATAACAACTGAACTCGGAATAAATCAAATGACTGGCCCGTTCACCAGACTTGAGTACCTTGGATTTTTATTTCTGAGGACATTTGAATGCAATGGTTGCAGCGTTCAGCCTAAGTCCTACGATATATCCTTAGAGAATGGGAACGTCTTCAAACTTGCATTCAACAGGATGGAAGCCATATCAAACATATTCTATGACCTCTCATGATCCCTATTTTTTCAGCTGAATCATCATGTAGAATCAACGGATTAATGAGGGTTTCTCTACACGCAGTCTCTTCCAGGAGCGGATCAATAGAAACCCATTAATGAGATGAATAATTGAGGGATGGGGCACCCACCGTGTACTACGTTTACGTTCAAACCACATTCTTATCGGTGAGCATTAAGTTTTAAATTTAAATATCAATGTCAGTAATCAGTGCATGGGCTATCCAAATATATACTTTCACAGTTTTCTTGTTTCTGCGCTAAGTGTATGCATTAATACTGCTTGGTTACCAGTGCTCTTGGTTTCAAGGACAATCTCGTCTCATTCAGCGTAAAAAAAAATTACGAGGAAGGAAGGCGACTCAAGCGACCCCGCCCCTTATCGTCTACTCCATCACCACTGCGATTCGCTCCTGGGCTCTTACATCTTCCCAAATCAATGGAAACGTTACTCGTCATACCAGGCTACGCGTTTCCAGTAGTCACGTGCTCAGTTGCTGTGTTATCGTTTCCAGACTCGGGTAGCTTTATGTGGTACTGTTAGCATTGGTACTTGGGTTGTGCGTCGGTTCCTATGTAATATCANGCTACGCGTTTCCAGTAGTCACGTGCTCAGTTACTGTGTTATCGTTTCCAGACTCGGGTAGCTTTATGTGGTACTGTAAGCATTGGTACTTGGGTTGTGCGTCGGTTCCTATGTAATATCAGTATCATGCAGAGTACGTTGCACATTCCTTGAAGTGATGTTGTCGAGGCCTTGAATTCCTGCTGCAACGTTGCACGCCTGTCGCTTTAAACGAGTCGTGACAGCTGAAATAGACTTTTATCCAGTCAACCGATGGCCACACTGCTGTCGTACATTCAGTGCTTTACATGAATTTTCGTAGTAGCGGTTCAGCCTTGAAAAAGTCGGACGTCATGGAAATCCAAACTTCATCAGTATCGGAGAATCGATATGACTCATCTCACGAGTGTATGTTATAACATCGCGTTTAAAGTCGCTTAAAATATGATAACATACTATTCTTGTATCACGAGCTGTTCTAGGGGCTACCTGTGGCACTATGTGTATACTACAGTACATGTATGGCGATCGCAACATTTGACGCTTAAAGGGCCACTGCTATGTCCTTCGAAAGGACTTATCTACCCCAGTTTTTTTATCCATCAGAGTATATAGATTTTGAGTGAATTTTACTGTTACGAAGAGATGATTCGCAGTATTTTACCTTCATTGGCCTGCGGCTGCAAAATAAAGCAATTTTCAGTAAACAGTATTTATACTTACTGCAACTACGGTTTGATATTTAGTGATTCCCTGAGATAAACATACGATGTAGTTAGCGCTCGTTACGGACAAGCGAACGTTATCATATTAAGTTTTACAGAATAAATTACTAAGTATATTTCTTCGATGATTCTGTATGTGTTTGCTTAATTTCGGGGCTTCCCCAACTGACAACTCATTCTTAGTGTTCTGATGTGAAGTGCTACTGCATGTGTGTAAGCAATATTGTTCCCAAAATCTAGAGCTTTGGGAGCGACAGAGTACATGTGTCCCCTTTCGGTGGTTCACCCACGCTGAAATAAATGTACGTCCGAGGAAACCCAAAAAAAAAAAACCTTCTATTTGTGCGCGTATGTGACGTACAAATATGTAATTGGCTTCTTCAAAATATTTTCTAAGACAAACAATGGGTATTCAAAATGCAAGAAAACTGATTTTTTTTTACCTTACAAAATAAAAATTTGAGTTGAAGAAACCGTTTACATATTTTGGCCATGTTCAAAAATGTGTTTTTTAGCTGAAAAAAATACATTTTCGACAGTGCAACATTCCATCCAGCCTCACTTAAACTTTTCCCTCCATTTCGTAATACAGTAAAAACTCGCAAAATTCGCAGTGTCAGGTCTTTATTTATTCTGATATAATTTTATGAAAACACACGCAAACAATCACTAATAGCATCTAGGTGGGAAGATCAGCAAACTAAACGATATGCTTGAACAAGTTTGAAGGATAGGGCGACAATGGATAGATATTGTAACCACAGTGCACTGGTCACAGAGGTCTTTCTCAAGGTGTTCATCTTTTCTGTTATGATGGTGTTCAATTTGTGTGGAGATTTTGAATTATCTACCTGCGAGAAGGTTTTCTAGTGCGTCACATAGCTACAGTAAGAGTATGCCATGAGCTAAAGGTTTGTTCTTCTCTTCACTAAGTATGTAACTCAATATAACTGTGTTGAGGGCAGAGTCAACTAGCATTTGTCCACGAAAAGCTCTTGACACAGCTCTACCAGTAATTATGTGATTCANGTGTTGAGGGCAGAGTCAACTAGCATTTGTCCACGAAAAGCTCTTGACACAGCTCTACCAGTAATTATGTGATTCACTGTGTTTGATCCATAAACCATGTTAAACACATCTTCAAGACCAGAAACGGCCATAAAATCTCAAATTGATTCAAGGAAATTCAACATATTGTGGAAATACCTCAGCATAATAAACAAATTCTCAAANCCATAAAATCTCAAATTGATTCAAGGAAATTCAACATATTGTGGAAATACCTCAGCATAATAAACAAATTCTCAAAAATTTTTTTTTTTTTTTTGTATTTCATGATATTAGCAATTATAGAAACCTTCCAAAAAGGGGTTGATCGAATGTAAGAACTGGACATCATGTAGCTTATGTTTTCGATAAATNTTTAAACGAGTCGTGACAGCTGAAATAGACTTTTATCCAGTCAACCGATGGCCACACTGCTGTCGTACATTCAGTGTTTTACATGAATTTTCGTAGTAGCGGTACAGCCTTGAAAAAGTTGGACGTCATGGAAATCCAAACTTAATCTGTATCGCAGAACCGATATGACTCATCTCGCGAGTGTATGTTATAACACCGCGTTTAAAGTCCCTTAAATCATGATAACATACTATGCTTGTATCACAAGCTGTTCTAGGGACTACCTGTTGCACTATATGTGTACTACAGTACATGGATGGCGATCGCAACATTTGACGCTTAAGGGGGCACTGCTATGTCCTTCTAAAGGACTTATTTCTCCCAGTTTGTTTTTGTCCATCAGAGTATACAGATTTTGAGTGAATTTTACTGTTACGAAGAGATGATTCGCAGTATTTTACCTTCATTGGCCTGCGGCTGCAAAATAAAGCAATTTTCAGTAAACAGTATTTATACTTACTGCAACTACGGTTTGATATTTAGTGATTCCCTGAGATAAACATACGATGTAGTTAGCGCTCGTTACGGACAAGCGAACGTTATCATATTAAGTTTTACAGAATAAATTACTAAGTATATTTCTTCGATGATTCTGTATGTGTTTGCTTAATTTCGGGGCTTCCCCAACTGACAACTCATTCTTAGTGTTCTGACGTGAAGTACTGGTGCATGTGTGTGAGCAGCATTGTTTCCGAAAGCTAGAGCTTTGGGAGCGACAGGGTACATGTGTCCCCTTTCTGTGGTTCACCCACGCTGAAATAAATGTACGTCCGAGTAAACCCAAAAAAAAAACCTTCTATTTGTGCGCGTATGTGACGTACAAATATGTAATTGGCTTCTTCAAAATATTTTCTAAGACAAACAATAGGTATTTAAAATGCAAGAAAACTGATTTTTTTACCTTAGAAAATAAATATTTGAGTTGAAGAAACCATTTACATATTTTGGCCATGTTCAAAAATGTGTTTTTTAGCTGAAAAAAATACATTTTCGACAGTGCAACATTCCATCAAGCCTCACTTCAACTTTTCCCTCCATTTCGTAATACAGTAAAATCTCGCAAAATTCGCAGTGTCAGGTATTTATTTATTTATTCTGATATAATTTTACTGCTTGTAACCGGCATATGAAAACACACGTCAACATTCACTAATAGCATCTAGGTGGGAAGATCAGCAAACTAAACGATATGCTTGAACAAGTTTGAAGGATAGGGCGACAATGGATAGATATTGTAACCACAGTGCACTGGTCACAGAGGTCTTTCTCAAGGTGTTCATCTTTTCTGTTATGATGGTGTTCAATTTGTGTGGAGATTTTGAATTATCTACCTGCGAGAAGGTTTTCTAGTGCGTCACATAGCTACAGTAAGAGGATGCCATGAGCTAAAGGTTTGTTCTTCTCTTCACTAAGTATGTAACTCAATATAACTATGTTGAGGGCAGAGTCAACTAGCATTTGTCCACGAAAAGCTCTTGACACAGCTCTACCAGTAATTATGTGATTCACTGTGTTTGATCCATAAACCATGTTAAACACATCTTCAAGACCAGAAACGGCCATAAAATCTCAAATTGATTCAAGGAAATTCAACATATTGTGGAAATACCTCAGCATAATAAACAAATTCTCAAATATATTTTTTTTTTGTATTTCATGATATTAGCCATTATAGAAACCTTCCAAAAAGGGGTTGATCGAATGTAAGAACTGGACATCATGTAGCTTATGTTTTCGATAAATTATAGATGTACTTAATAGATGATAAAATGCTCGTCATGCCACTTGGGGAGAGGTTGATAATTGGAAGTATGAGAACTGTGGATTTCCCACAGTAAGGACAAGGGCGAATTCACTCCATAGCACCCGACCATTTTAGTGTACTCAGTTTTTAAAAATGCTATTTTACAGAGGAGGTCAGTGCACAAATATGTTACTTCTATTGAGGTAATATCTAAAATTTATAATTACCCTTTGCGTTATCGCAGAAATATTCGTATATATTAACAAGTGTCATTTTTTTATATCATCATGAGATATTTCGTCAAGGAATAAATATTGTTATTCTTCGACTTGCTGTTAACGCTTACATTATTCCCATGCCCTGAAATGTGTTGTCATCCTTCAGAGTAATGTACGGGCTGAAATTGTTTTGAAGCACTGGCTTCTTGGCCAGTGCAGTGCGCGAAAGAATTATGCCCAGACTTCTGAATAATGCTANCGCAGAAATATTCGTATATATTAACACGTGTCATTTTTTTATATCATCATGAGATATTTCGTCAAGGAATAAATATTTTTATTCTTCGACTTGCTGTTAACGCTTACATTATTCCCATGCCCTGAAATGTGTTGTCATCCTTCATAGTAATGTACGGGCTGAAATTGTTTTGAAGCACTGGCTTCTTGGCCAGTGCAGTGCGCGAAAGAATTATGCCCAGACTTCTGAATAATGCTGGTTTTTATTTCCGCAGGGGCGCACTGGAGAGAGAGTGGCCAGCCGGGGCTTTACCTGCCGAGAGGCTGAGAAGTGNAGTTTTTATTTCCGCAGGGGCGCACTGGAGAGAGAGTGGCCAGCCGGGGCTTTACCTGCCGAGAGGCTGAGAAGTGACCATCAGTATGTGTCGAGCCGGGACCGAGGGCAGTTGTATTCGCAGCTAAATTAGTTATGTAGTGCGACAGATACGATTTTATAAAGTGTACTGGCGAGAACATTAAATGAGAAATGAGTGCGCGCTCTTCTCGTGCGAGTCGTCATTTCGTGTGACCACCCTTCCCGGCCTCCCTTCCCTAAAGTACCCTGTAAACCCCGTCAGCCTGGAGGGGAAATTACAAATTTGGTATCGGAAGTGGGATAGGCGGGAAATTGGAAAGCGTGTGTTTACACAAACGCGAGCAAAAGCGATGCGACAGACACAAAGCTTGTTATGGTCCATCTCATATAAGTTGGCGAGATTCTGACAGTCAGTGAGCGGCAACTTTACATATAAGAAACAAACAAAGTACCATTTACAAAATCCTGTATCAGCTGATGCACGACCGAAAAAAAGTTAATATTACGTTGGCTATTCTTAGTGCGCTGCCGACGCACATTAGACAAGCAGAAAATACGCGATAAGAAAGAGTTCATAGATTAATTAATACCTTTTATTTTACGAGGTCACAAAACAGAGGTTGTAAGTGTTACAAATTAAACTTCGTGATAAAACAGTAATGTATAGGTGTTCAAAATGAAATGTACAATCAAATGATCCGTAGCCAAATGAAACACAACTTAAAAACCTTTCACGTCTTATCCCCCCTCTCCAATCTTGCTTTCCATACGCGCTTGATATTAATTCTAAAAGCATACAGAAATATTGCATAATATTGTTGAATTATTTTTTTAATAATTTNCATACGCGCTTGATATTAATTCTAAAAGCATACAGAAATATTGCATAATATTGTTGAATTATTTTTTTAATAATTTAATGAAATATATTTTAAATTTGTGTCGTTCCGAGCCAGCAATAGAACAGCATTCAACATTAAAAAATAAGCTATCTATTGATCAATGTAAACGGCTCAAACCTCGCTCTGCCATGCCGTGCGCGCCATCTATCTGCTCTTTCCCGAAGCATTACCAGCCAGAAAAGAAAGCTTTCATGCTAACAAATTTACGAATAGATACCAATAGTTTTATTTTTCCGTGAGCTCTCCATCATTTTTAAAGTAACACATATTTTGTGTACAGCGATTTTGAGTACTAGTAATTTCAATTCGGCCGGTAATCGTTCGTCTACGTAAATTATACGGCATTTTGTTCTCCCTAAAACCCATTTCCTTGTTTCCGAAGAAAGTGAGACACGCGTGAATAGTTTTAAAACAATTCTAACGTTACACGTTCTACGTCACATATTTCCAACTCGAATATATTAGCCATAATGTCCAAAGTGTGATAACAGCTACAACTACACTTTCGCAAATGTTAACCCAAATTCACTGTCTCGGACAAATTGAAAAAGAGTTAGCAAATATTTAATTTTTTGCAAGGTTTTATATTTTTACTTGTATAACCCACTAATTTTTTTAGACATGTCAGTCTAAAATATCCTAAAATTTGTTTAGCATTACAGCGCAATGGCAAGTGGATTAGCTGACAACGTGTTGATAAAAAATACAGCCTCCACTAGACGCACCAGCTGATGGCGAAAGGATACATAAACGAAAAGTTAACATTGGCACTACTTTCGTCGAACTGACAGAATCTCGTTAACTTACATGAGACAGGCAATACCGTCGGTCGAGAAGTGTCCGTAAAAAGCGCGCGCGAAAAACGGGAAAGTGACGAGACTGCTTGTCTGGGTGCCAACGAGCGAGGCTAGAGCCTCCCTAGCCACCCCGCAGCAGATTAGCCGCCCCGAGACCTGCCGACCTGAACTGCTACCTGGGTTGGTGACAACAGCGCGAAAAAAAAAACTCGTGTTCCCGAAGGACTACCGAATAAGAGTGTTAGCTACTGTTCGTGAGGAGTGACTATGACCTCCAGGATTTGCGCTACCAGCTACGCACCGACGAGGATGCATACATCTGGTGTGCCCTGTAAGGTAACAATGCAGTCATCATCCACATAAGCACCAACATCTGGCCCTTGAACATTAAATTAAGGTATGAGTTGTTTATTGTTTTTTATCATTGCAGTCAGCATCGAAGGTCAAAAAATGGACCTTCAAACAGCCTTTAACAGTTTGTTGGCACAAGTTCCGGATTTGCGCAAAGGAAACGTATACTTATAAAAACAGTTACAGACTCAAACTGAAATTTCAACACCCAATCACAATGAATATTTCTTGCAACTACCTGTTAGCATACGAAAGTTTTCATTAATTCCAATCATTCCAATGTGTTATGGCCATGCCGATGATAATGTGTTAGTTTTCAATATTAAGTTGGAGCAATTTGCTGAAATCTGTAAATGGACAGATCAGGAAACTTTCGCAGTTGCTAAATTATGTATTTCGGGAGAAGCTTTGAAATTCATTTTATGTGGCACTGCTTGCAAGGAACCTCGTAGTTATCGAGCCCTAAAGTCATGTTAATTTTCGGGTTTCAAGCTCAAGCATACTAGTAGCATCTACCGGGAACAGTNTGTTATCGAGCCCTAAAGTCATGTTAATTTTCGGGTTTCAAGCTCAAGCATACTAGTAGCATCTACCGGGAACAGTTCAGCAAAATTCGCATGAGAGACTAGGAAGGTGTTGAGGAATTTACAGACAGGATTTGCAAAATCAATGTTAATACACTTGACCTTGGCATTGACGAAACTGCGAACGAAGCCATTAAGTAAGAGGCTGATCAGTATGCATTGGATGTATTCGTCAATAGTATCTCGGGAGAGCTTGCCAAATTTANGCCATTAAGTAAGAGGCTGATCAGTATGCATTGGATGTATTCGTCAATAGTATCTCGGGAGAGCTTGCCAAATTTACACGCTTGGCCAAGCCTACGACATTTCGCAAAGCAGTGGAATCAGCTGTTAGTATCATCGAAGCTGATCGACATGCACTCGATTAAAAACCAACGCCACGTAAATCTATCGTTCATGTTGTTAGAAAACCAGCCACTTCTTACTTTTGTCATAAAATATGTCATAAGCAGAGTCAGTGTAGGAAGAAGCAAGGTGCACGTTTCGCTTGTGGCAGNGTTACTTTTGTCATAAAATATGTCATAAGCAGAGTCAGTGTAGGAAGAAGCAAGGTGCACGTTTCGCTTGTGGCAGCAAGAAGTATTTGGCAAAGGACTGCCAGAAAAGCAGTGGTAGTAAAAACGACGAGCAGTCAAACTAGAATGGCGTTGGCAGAGCCACAAACACCAGCCCCCGATAAGAGTTGTGCCTCTTACATCAGCTCACATTTCTAATAGCTAGACTAAAAACTTGGTTCTCTCAGTTACTTTTAAGAGTAAACTATGTTACTTGTTAATGGGTACAGGTTCGCAAATCTCATTAATGNCTTGGTTCTCTCAGTTACTTTTAAGAGTAAACTATGTTACTTGTTAATGGGTACAGGTTCGCAAATCTCATTAATGAGGCACAGGATGTTTCAAGGTGTGCAGATTTTGTCTGCACCACAATTTACAGTTACAAGCTTGAATGGTGAGAGTGTACAGAACTTGGGAGAACGCGATGTTGACATTTTAATCGACCATATACACTGTGTCCAGGTGGCCGAATCATCGTGTAGCCATTATGATGGTATTCTTGGCTTAAATTTCCTGAAACTCAACCATGCAACTATCAGTGTAGCAAAATATAGGATATACCTTCGCAACAAATCGTATGTGGTAGGAAGAGCATCTGATGAGTCCATAAGTATGAAAGGTGTGTGCATGATTGTAGCTAACCCTTCTAAACCTAATGAACTTATACAGGAACCTGTACATCTTAAAACTGCTGAGGACTTGCAACCAGCCACAGGAAATAGTCCAGGTAAATGTTGTTCTCCCAGTGTGTGTTGACAGTAATGTTGTTCTGGTCGAGCCTGTTTTGCAAAATTATTTCCTCAATGCTAAGAATTGTGTTGATTGCAGAAGAATATGCCACGTATCTTATATTAATGGCAGCAAATTGGTGCAATTGGACATTGTCAACATTAGTCACCCAGCAGTAAATATTCCTTCAGGTACTATGTTAGCAACAGTGCAAGTCTTTGAGTCTGAGAATATCCTCACTTGTGATGATGTTAATTTTGTAGCAGTCACAGAATTAAATAACCCTGAGAAAGTTAGTGAGAGTATCAGTACTTCTAGAAGTGTTCCACGCAGTGACTATAGTTAAACTGAAGACAATAATGAGATAAACCCTACAGCTAAATTTACGCCACTTGTGAGTTCACGATAGGAAAATTCTTGAGCCGATTCTGCATGAATTTGCAGATTTCTTTCAGAAAATGAGATAATCTTCCAGTCACCCCATTTGTGCAGCATAGGATTCATACAGGAGTTGCCCCGCCCATATATCCAAGAAAGCATACAGAGTACCACATAATCAACAACAACTGGTTCAAGACATGGTTAATGAACAGTTATCATCAGGTTTCATAGTACCTCAAGACCCTATGGACTCTCCATGGTCCTTTCCTATTGTTATCGTGAAGAAGTCGCCATATGGAGAGCCTAGCTTTAGATTTTGAGTAGATTATAGGTCTCTTAATAAGATGACAGTGCCAGATATTTATCCTCTCCCTAACATAGAGACAATTGATAATCTTGGAAAGTACACAGTATTTTCAGTTTTTGACCTCACTTCTGGGATGCAAGTAATGTTGCCATAGGATGTGTTTTGTCACAGTTGGTGGATGGATAAGAGCATACTGTTGCTTATGCCTCAAGACAACAGGATGAGGCAGAACTGAATTACTCAGTCACTGAAAAGGAGCTCTTGAACACAGTTTGGGGAATCAATCACTTTAGCTGTTTCTCGTATGTGAAGCTTGTTGCTGTAATTACATATCATTCCAGTTTGGAATGGCTTCTTGGGTTGAAGGACCCAAGCGAACGTCTCATGCATTGGGCACTGAGACTCAGCGAATACAGTTACACTGTGGTACATCATCCTTGAAAGTTACTTGGAAATGCAGATGCATTGAGTCGTAAGGTTCGTGTTGCCGATATTTCTGTTGAAGAAGACCTGCAGGCAGCCCAACAGCAAGATCCTCTATACCAAGAGTATATGTTACAACCTCAGATTGTTAGTATTGATGGTGCGCTGTACAGAGAAACTAAACATGGCCAGAGT
The DNA here is from genome assembly GCA_002778355.1 of Clitarchus hookeri. NCBI lineage: Eukaryota > Metazoa > Arthropoda > Insecta > Phasmatodea > Phasmatidae > Clitarchus > Clitarchus hookeri. The sequence continues at coordinate 30,755 of NQII01006978.1, read as the reverse complement.
ATTGTTGTGCCAGAATTCAAGTATGCTGCATTGTTGAAGGAGTACCATGACTCATTATATGCACGCCACTGTGGCAGGAAAGCATCAAATCAAATAGTCGCACAGAAATATTGGTGGCCTAAACAACTAGAATATGTTGACATCTACGTAAAAAGCTGTGTCTCATGTAATCGATGGACTGAATTGGGAAAAATATTAGCACCACTGGTTGAACTGTCTGAAACACAAAAACCTTTCTAAAGAATTGAACTGGATATAGTTGGACCGCTACCATAAACCTCCTCTGAAAAAAATAGTACATCACAACCATTATCGATCATTTTTCAAGATACCTCGTTATGCACCCAATCAAGGATGAAATTTCCGTCACTGTGGCTAGAGTGTTTCTTTTCGAATGGATTCTGAAGTGTGGTGTTTCAGGTGCTATCAATTTAGATCAAGGGACCAATTTTATGTCCGAACTTATGGCGCAAGTCTGCAAGTTGCTGAAGATCACGAAATTACATACAACACCATGACATCCAGAAGGAAATGGACGAACAGAGACAGTTCACCATATCATGGCTGGAATGATAAATCATTATGTTAATAACAACCATAACAACTGGGATATGTACCTACCTTATGCTGTGTCTGCATACAACAGTAAAGTTCACACCAGCATGAAACTTAGTCCCTATGGAGTGGTTTATAGAAAAGCAATGTCAACTCCATTCGACCACATCAAGATCCCAGTAGAAATCGGTAATAGTCATGTGCTATAACTAGCAACAAAGCAACAAGAAGTGTGAAATCAAGAAGGCAAAAATAATCACACAGTATTCCTCCAGCAGGCTGCCCAACATTACAGAAAAACAGTTGAACCTAGGTACCGAGCAGGGGAATATGTCTACTTGAGCAACTCAGTGCTAAAGAATGGCCAGATAAAAAAAATTAGTCAGGTGGTAGGGTCACTACCAAATCCAAGATGTGTAGACACCTGTAACATTAAAACTACAGCTGCCCTTTAGGACCATAGTTGTGCATACCAACCGTGTGAAGCCGCATTTTATTGGGTCGCCTGTCGCTGATATTATTGATGAAACAGGCCGACCAGTTGGAAGACCAAGGAAGAAGAAACCAACACTACCACCCAACACATCAGGCAACCTCATTACATACTATCGGCTTCCCAGTACACAGACTTCATAGCAGCATCAACAATATAGTCTTAACAGAAGTTCCCCATCGCTACCGGTACGTCCCCCTTGTCGCTACCAGCTGAGAAGATGCCAGAATAATTGAAGCCAGTTTGTGTGATAGGGATGGAGAATTCAATATTGCCCATGGTAACTTTTAGATTTATTGGAGTGGGTGCATCATAAACAGGGGAATAGTTTTGTTGATATGCTGTGTAGTACCCAAAATAATTCCTTGTTAGTAATAAGTTTTGATTTTGTAGTACTCTTTGAATAATGTGTTTGGAATTTATTTGCTCATTTTAGTCACTGAATTTAGTAGAAGTGTTGACTGTGTTGAGTGCAATTATTACGTTGTCTTGCTATATTGTGTGAATGCACCAATGGGTAACTTTATAGTTTGTATTGCTGTCTGACTGTTGTCATTAGTGTAGGTATTTCAGAAACTTCCTTGTTAATTTATACATAAAACATGAACAGAATTTGCATTAAGGAAACTATTAGATTTATCACTGCTCTCTGTTTATTGTGTGAATGTGTTATTAAGATTGTTTGAAATAAGTTTCGCTATAAGACTCAAGTTATTTTTTTGTAAGGAGGGGTGAATGTAAAGACTAAAAGTGTTTTGAAACACTGGCTTCTTGGCCAGTGCAGTTCGCAAACCTGTGCCGCAGAATTATGCCCAGGCTTCTGAAGACTGCTGGCTTTTATTCCCTGCAGGGGCGTACTGCAAAGAGAGTGGCCACCCGGGGTTTTACCTGCTGAGAGACTGAGAAGTGACCATCAGTGTGTGTCTAGTCAGGGCTGAGGGTAGTTGTGTTAACAGCTAAGTTAGTTATGTCGTGTGACAGATATTATGTTATATAGTATACTGGCAAGAACATTAAATGAGAAATAAGTGCGCGCTCTGCTCGGGCGAGTCACCATTTCGTATGACCACCCTTCCCAGCCTCCCTATCCAAAGAACCCCATAAGCCCCGTCAGCCTGGTGGTGGACTTACACTAAGTATTTTAGCTGAATATTGTCAGTAGCAAAAATAATTGTTTCGCTTTAATTTTCTACTATCAGTTATCACCCAATTGCAAATAATGCGTTAGGTTTAAAAAAAATTCTGATTTATTGATAGGAATGACTGAAAGCAAGACGAATCATTACATCTAAGAGAAATCGTGATCGGGTATGTGTGTACACTATAAGTGAAAGCCCTGACTGAAATGGGGCTATGGCAGTTATTGGCTTGCATGCCTGCATTTTCATTGGCCAATGGCAGCTATCTTAAGTCCGTCAAATCAGGAAAATATTTTTTTACACAGTAGTACTAGGCTGGAAGGAAGGTACTCTAGACATTCCTGTATGTCCAAATCCAACACCAATTTCTTCGCTTATAAAATACCCTTTTATAGTAGGTGGCCACATCGTGAAAACAAAGTAGGCAAAAATAGGATGCTTATGTATTTTTTTAAAAGTTACACAACATTTGAACTTAGCATTGAAAAATAACATGAAAATTTGTGTCATAAGTCCAATTTTCTTTATTTTAAAAATATCCTATTTTCTTTCAGGATCATATTGTAAAAATCATTATTAATGGTAATCTTATTTTTGGAACACGTAACATCATATTTGAACTGGACATAAAAAAAGTCCCACTGAATTCACTTCAAAAGTTCCATTTAACAAACATTGAAAGAAAAAAAAACTTTAGCTGTCATTTTATACAATTCTGAAAAACGAGGTATGGATTTTGTCGGATTTGNGTTGTAATTTATTTAAGGTCAAACACTATTTGCAATGGAATAAGTACTAAAAATTTGTTCTGACAGTCATTAGTCGCCGAAACACTTATTGAAGCTGATTTCTTCTATTAAACCTCCCTGTCACGGAATGTGCTGGGAATTTTACGGACGGGCACCTTCATAATTGTAGTGTGGCAGATACTACCGTGATCTTAGAAACGGGGTAATGTCAGAACTCAGAAACACACACAATAGAATCACATATGACGGAACCACACAATAATGAACGTTCTAGTAACACCAGTTCTGTATAATGTGATTCTAACGTACTACAGTTCGGAGATACGCGTTTATCGCATATGATAGTTCTAAAGCATGTGTTTCCATTTTACGATATGTTGTTCGACTGTATAATTCGAATTTGCAAATTTAGGTCACGTGATATTATAAAATATGTGGTTATAAAATATGTAGTTCTAAATTGTGTTTCGAATGTACAATAGTTCTAACTTCTGTGGTTATGTTGTATAATCGTTTTAAAATACGAATTTAGGTTGTACGACGTTTCTAACATAGAATGGTTCTGTAATGTGTGGATCTAAATTGTGTGCTTCGGCCATGTGATCGTTCCAAAATCCGTGATTCTGTTGTATGATTGTTCTAGAAAGTGAAATTCGATTTTATGGCGTTTTTGACGTATGTGGTTTTACATTGTATGTTTATGTTTCATCTGTGATTTGTTTGCATGGCCGTTCTAACGCTTGCGTTTCTCTGGCGTCACTGTTCGGTTTTCTGTGTTTATAGTGGTTTCCGTCGTGCGTGTTCAAAGATATTACATTTATAAATTACGTTGCCTCGTTTGTTAATTCACTTATCTGACAAATTCTGTGTTATTATCGTATGTTTGGCCTTCTTTGGAACCGTCTCGTGGTGAGAACATCCACTCAATCTTTATTTCGCAACGTTTCAGTCCTCACCCCATCACGAATGAAGCATTCCCCAGACTTACGGTATGCGACTGGTACATCCCTCGGCTACGCCTTTCGCTAGCCTCCTATTATCCCATCCATGCTTACCCAGCGTCAAGCGGGAAGGTGCTGATGCTACGCCAAAGAATAGGTGACTACACAGAAACGAAAACAGCGTGGGGGTTCCACTGATGTGGGCATTCCCATGTGTCGATTGGCTGAGCGAGGCCCTGGAGACGGGCCATATGTCTCGTTGGCTACCTGATATTGCGGAATATTCCCGATGCCCAATTACCTGGGCTGCTGGCTAGCAAGTAAGCTACCGGGCGCCGACATTCCACAGGTCAGTGACAACACTTTGCTTGCGCGTGGCCGCTGGAGTTCACGGTATCTGCGGATGTTTCGCTTATTTTCTACTTAACCTTTTGTTACCCACTTCAATGTTGTGTCCCGGGTGTTGCAAACAAGAAAACACTATTGTTTGTGAAAATTGCAAAACACCGGGAAAAAATAACCTGAATAAATAAAAACTCGGAGGATGTGTAGAAAAATGTACCAGCAATAAGTGATTTCGATTTCAGAGAGATGGCGTACATGTAGGCCCAGCAGCGCCCTCTCGTGTGTGACCGTAAAGGTCAGTGTTACGTCAAGCTCAGTCAATGAAGAGCCGTCAAAGGAAGTGAAAGCACGTGCCAGTATGACTCGTTGATGGCAAAGGGAGCCATATCACCATGTGAGTGAGTTCGAACGGAGCAGAATGATCGGTCTCTGGAAAATGGGTTTGTCATACCGTGACATTTCGTCTCTTACAGGGTATGCTGCTACGACAGTGATGCGCGTGTGTAACCAGTGGATATAAGAGGGTCGTACGCAGCGACGAGCGGGTACTGGACCATGCAATGTGGCCACAGCACGAGATGACCGCCATCTTGCCCGCATGGTCGTAACGGACTGTACAGCCTCGTCCACAGTGTTGGCTCGACACTGGAGCACTGCAATCGGTGTGGACCTGCCTGCTTCGACGGTTCGACGCCGTCTGCTGCGGGCTGTATTGGTGGCACGCATGCCATTGCGTCGGCTTCCATTGTCCAGAAACCATTAACGCCTCAGACTGAAATGGGCACGTGAACGCCGTCACTAGCGTACTGGGTGGCGAAATATAGTGTTTTCGAACGAGTCCCACTTCAGCCTGTCCTACAGTGACGCCCGCAAATGTATTAGAATCTACTGAGGTGACCGCAATCTGGCATCCTCCATTGTGGAGCGGCATAGCGTACAGACTCAAACCGTAATAGTTTGGGGCGCCATTGGATACAACATGCGAACTTGACGCCCTCAGCAGTCTGAACAGCAACCACTACATCAGGGAGGTTCTAGAGCCCGACGTACTGCCCCTCATTTAGGAAACTCCACATGCAGGACAAAGCCCGGCCACATGTGGCGAGGAATGTGCAAGCCTTTTTCAATGAACGACGGGTACCACTGCTTCTCTGGCCTGCATGTTCGCCTGACATGTCGCCCATCGAACATGTATGTTGTTATGAGTCTTACTGGCTTACAACTCTTAGGATATTAAGGGATAGAATAATGAATTAGGGTAAGCTCAGAATAAGAGGATTTATAGAAAGAGTTAAATAGATTCTTTACTTTCTTCAATAGTTATTAATTATTACATTGATATTTAAAGCAAGAGTCCAACGGAAAGAGAGAGAGAGAGAGAGAGAGAGGGAGTAAAGGCAGGTTACTCAGGAGAGAAATAACGTGATAAAGAAGGAGCTCACCCTAGCCTCGCACCCAGGCCTCGTTGTCGGAAGACGCCCTCGGACCCGCCTGTTGAACCACGCAGACTGTCCCAATCTCGGTTCTCGGAACCCCATTTCACTCTTATCGCCCCTCCACGTGTGTATTGATCTAATTCGTCATGATTGGCTCCCGTCGTGCGCCGGAGGCGGAGTGTCCTCGCCGTTTGTTCTAATTATGCTGAAATGCCCTTAGGCTAGCAGGACCCACATTTTCCGTGCCTCTTTGCGCAATCGACTCCATTCCGATGTTATGCTTTACACACGCGTCTGTGGCCTCTTTCCTAGCTTTTGCTTAAACAGGCGATGTACAACGGGGCCAATCGTAACATCGTGATATGGTTGGTCGGCGACTTGTTCGTCATGGTTCTCCAGCAACCACTGTTGGCGCTTTGTGGACTCTCATACAAACTGCTTGGAGGGAGATTCCACAGGAATATATCCAGGTCCTCTTTGATTCCATGCCACGACGTTTAGGGGCGCTGTTTGTAGCAAGTGGGAACTTCACACCATACTGAATTCTCAAGGACAGAGATCATATACAGTTCCCTAATCCTAATAAATTGTGTATTGTCATGTACCTAATATGTGGTACAAAGTTCATTTCAATCACATGTATCCTTCTTGGTGTTTTACTTTTCACAAACGTTAGTGTATTTTGATGCGAGCTGTACTTAAGTCATCACAGCAGTCACAGCACTGGTTAAGTTACCACCGCCAGAGGACCACAGGCATTGTGTTTCGATATAATAATATAAACCAGTCATAAATTACAGCTACAGCATGGTTTACCCACAGGGAAGTTTATTCGACTTTGAGCCTTTCAGTTTTCCCAGGATTATGGGCAAAATGGCGTACGCCAGGTTTGAATGGGTTAACCGTTCTACTGGTGCTTTTCTCATGCGAGCATAGATAACCACGCCAGAGTTAAAGATAATTTATTTTCATACTCCTGTCAGTAGTAAGACACATGTGTGCAACTTTTGCAATTAGTCTCACATCTCAGAAATGTACTGTATTTTCATTAATAAGCGCTTTGCCCGGGCCAGCCGCTCAACTTCGCCTGCAATACGAATGTATTCGGCACATTTTTGGTTACCCCTCCCCCTTCCCGGACGTCCACAAATAAAACCAAAGCTGTTTGACTCGTGACGTAAGAATCACGCGTAAGAACCACGCGTCCCTCGTCCCGCGCTCCTCTTCGCGCAGGAGTGTTCGGGAAGCTCTTATAATCTGTCCGCCACCTTAAGGATTAGTAGCTTCGCTCGTGACACATGGGAGCGGTGTATGGCCCATGGACCTGCCCAGCAGGTGAGATGTAAGTGAGGTGCGATCTAGAACTGCCGACGCTGTCTGTGGTGGGATACACACACGGGATACCGGGCCAACTGCGGTTGATATGAGGGGTTTAAATGGCTCTTAAGATCCAGGTGTTCAGCGCTCAATTAGGGCGAAGTTAGATAGAGACAGACCATTGATGAAATGAGACTACAGGTGTAAGAGAGCCGCGAGAAAACCGGCCAGCTAACGGCAACGTTCGCCTCGATTCCCAGCATGCAAAAAATGTGTATCTCCGCCGAGCATACAACCAGTATCAACACGGTAAGAAGCTTTTGTCTGCTGCTATCTGGAGGCAGACGAATTATAGAAGCCTCCTTGCTTGGACAAGCAAAAGGAGTCATGGTCATCCGCCTATCATTAAGTCTGAAGGTGGATGGAGTATAGAGAGCTCCTCTCTGGAATAATAATTTTTATTTTATCATTATTGTTTCACTTAAAACTATAAACATTTGCTATGGGTAATAGATGAAATAACAATAATTTACGAAAAAAAATTATTAAATTCAAAATGCAAAAACCTAAGTTATTAAGTTTCTTATATATATATATATATATATATATATATATATATATATATATATAT
>NQII01006978.1:10192-23041 GCA_002778355.1 Clitarchus hookeri | reverse complement strand
ACATTTCATAAAGCAAATATATATCAATTATTGGTATTGATATCAAATGAACAATAACAAGATATCAATATCAGGCAAACAATTGTACACAGCACCTCAACAACACACAATGAAATAACAACACCAACACAACAACATAACATCAATATTAACCACACAACACTGACACCAATACAACAGAACATAGACACCAAAACACAACATAACACGGACACCTCAAACTAACAACACCAGCCCTCTGTCTCCGCTTAGGGAAGACACTAGGTTAGGATGAGATGTCAAAGGGAAGGAGACAGAGGCAGCGATTTTAACATTTGACTTTTATTTTATAAATCAACGTAGTCTTTTGTTTTAGAATATAACAAAATGTATCTTGGTTTTAAATTTTTTTTATTTTCTTAACTGCGACCAGTGGCCTTCAGCCGGGACTGGTGACATTTTTAATATATTCTATTCAGGGACGGGTAAGTGGGGTCGTGGCTTGTTGCCAGTGAGGCGATCTTGAAGTGGACGGAGTATAGATAGTTCCTAGCCGGAACTAGTAGGTGGGGTCGTGGGCTACCGCCTGGGGTGCAGTCTGAGGGCGGACATAGTATAGAATGCTCTTCGCCGGGACGAGCAAGTGAAGTTATGGTTACTCGCTCGTGGTGCAGTCTGGAAGCGGACGGAGTGTGGACGGCTTCTCGCCTAGACATGCAAATGCAGTCGTGGGACCACTTCCATGGTGCAGCCTGAAGACGGACGGAGTATAGACGGCTCCTCGCCGGGACGGGCAGGTGGGGTCGTAGCTGCCCCGAGGGTCCGAGCGAGTACAATGTGGCGCCCCTCCACCCACGCCGCATGGCCAGGCCTTGAGTCCATTCAAGACCGGCGCGATGAGAGGCGTGGGCGGTACAGTCTGGTCACCGCGGGTACACTCACGTCTGCTGAGGTCGCGCGAAGCATAGCCGCCAGTGTCTCTCGACGCTGTAACTGGTTCACTGTCNGGGTACACTCACGTCTGCTGAGGTCGCGCGAAGCATAGCCGCCAGTGTCTCTCGACGCTGTAACTGGTTCACTGTCTAGGTGGATAACTCCCCTTCATCTGTGACTTCTATACATTCTTCGTGACTAATTTTAAATACTTTACTTTTTAAAAATCCAAGTATTTAATCCATACTGGGCTACTTAACAAAATTCTTTATTTTCCTAAAAATTATATTTACATGTATTTTCTCGCATGAAACTAAAATTCCTAAATAATGAAACGTTATTTTATTATGGCTTGTGGTTACAGAGAGAAACAGATAAACCATTAAAGACAATCTGCCGGGACTGTGTGCATCTGATGCTGTAAGGACAACATCAGGTGTGTGAGAGTGTATGTAGCCATTCTACCATTATCAGTTCGATTTGCAGCCACGAGCAGAAACACTACAATTATAGAGGCAATGGCGGAGCTGACAAGGTTTACTTTCGAGCAGCATACCTGTAGATGGATTTTAAAGTGTTATTAGACATGCGAGAAAATGATTGAGATGCAGAGAAGATGAAGGGCAGAAGTCGATACTGCGCCATCATCACGTGTAACAATGACTCGATTACGTGGCAAGTTTGAGAGGTTCGGGACTGTGTGTGATGTGACGAAAGGACGGTGATGCAGCAACGAAAATGACAACGGACCAAAGAAGTGTGGATACCGTTTTGCATACATTCACACGTTCCTCCCGGAAGTCGAAGTCCATACGGCAAACTGCGCGTCAGTCAGGCGTTAGTAAATAAATTGTCCGTAGAATTTTAAAGCACGTAAAGTGAAGGTCCTATATCCCTCGTTACATCACGCTATCAATTAAGAGAACCCAGATAGGCGTGTCGAAATTTGTGAGTGTGTTGTGAACGTGTGCAACAACAACTAATATTTTACTGGCGTGATTATTTGGTCCGGTGAGGCAATTTTAAATTGAATGGGACTGTTAACGGTTACAACTATGTGTACTGGGTCGATGAAAATCCCCATATTGTGGTAGAACAAGCAGTTAATCTTCCTGGAGCAACAGTGTGTTACGGTATGTTTATCGTACCATGTTGCAGGAAAATATTGTGCCTACCCAGATGACGATTAATTTATCCAGCTGGACGGTGCACCACCACATTACCATAAAAACGTATGGTCGATCTTGAATGAAACATATGTTGGGAGATGGGTAGGTCGACGAGGAAGTGTTGAGTAACCACACTGATCTATGAATGTATTTCCGTTATATTTATATCTCAGGGGAACTTCGAGTACGCCACCTAGTCACGGATACTGGATGCTGTAAGAGACGCGTTTGTAACTGCCTGTGAATCCACTCCCATGGAAAACGTTACTACTGCTTGCCGTGCTGTCTTACAACATTATAGACGATGTCTTGGAACTGACGGTGGACATTTTNGGGGGGGGGGGCGGAATCATGTACAAAGGGCGAAAAAGTGAAAGAGAGGGGAAGGGAAACTAAATATTAGAGAGCTGTTATTTAAAAGTATTTCAAATTATTTAAATATAAATTGTTATTGACGTGTAAAATGTTGTTTTATTTATTTATAACTTTTAATTTATTAAAGCCTCTAACTTTTGAGCTTACTCAAGATTGTGCTCTCCGAAACGTCTGTCGAGAATGATAGAGGTTTTTAAGAATATTTAGAAATAAACTGCAGATAGCAGCGGTGCTCCACTCCCCCAAACCCTATGACGCGAGGAATGAGCCCCCCCACTCTTTCCAAATACATGCGCGGGAAACTCGCCAACTCCCCTCTTCTTCTAGGCGTGCACGTAAGTCACACTCACCAGAAACCGATTAAGATATGTTAATAATAGATTGGAAGTGAAAAGCTTAAAATAAATATATCTGAAAAAAGTAGGGGCACATAATAGTAGAATGATTTGGAGAAGTTGGGCATAAGGGGATCGGGGATAGGCGCCAGGTGCCGGTCACCATGTTGTGACGTAACCTGACTGCCATGTTGTGTTTGCGTGACCTTGACCTTTGGCCTTGACACTGACCCCATGCCCATAACCTTGGATGACATTAAACACAAAAAATCTTAAAAAATTCAAAATAATTTTACATCCCAAACAATTTTATAAAAAAAATATAAAAAATTAGTTAAATTTAAAAATTGTATTAAATATTTATACATGTAGGAGTTCCGGGGTTCGATGACAGGTGGATCGACTAAGCTTTCTACACGACCGGCCTTCGCCAGGTCGGCCAATGTCCATCTCGGCCAGCGTCCATCTCATCAGCCATGTTAGATGTAATGACCTTGAACTTACCCTTCAACCTTAAGCTTAAATAACCTTAATAAAAAAATTATAAAAAAATTTTTTTTTAACAAATTCCTAAAAAAAACTTGAGAATTGACTTAAGACTCAAGACCCTTGACCCATGACTCAAGACCCTTTACCGAAGACTCAAGACTCAAAACGCTTGACTCAATTACCCTTGACTCAAGATTCAAGACCCTTGACTCAAGACTCAATACCCTTAACCCAAGAACCTTGACCTTGACCCGTGACCTTGACTTTGACCATGTACCCGTAACATTGGATGACCTTAAACCCCCCTCAATAAAAAGACTAAAAATTGTTATTAAAAAATTTTAAAAATTCAAAAAAATATAAAATTTATAATAATATTTTTAACCGATAGTCATTTATGAAAAAAAAGGAGGTAACTATACCTCGCTGCTCATGTCGTTCTACTTGCTCTCAAACTTAACAGTACAAATGTTTTAACCATACACACAGCTCGAATTTTTTGTAGGTATAAGTTAGCTACTCATATTTTTTTTATATATGTATATGTGACTAATCCAAGCACTTCATACTAGTATCAACCACCTGCCCAAGTCATGTTATAATCATGGCATGAATCAGCATCTAAAGAAATTTTTATAGACATACTTGGCATTAATTGAAATGTCAATAGTGCTAGTCCCTTAAGACTTGGAATATACGAGGATGTTAAACAATCTTATCTCTTATGGTCTTCTTGTACATCAAACGCTCAGTAGTCCAATAATTCCATCAAGCTTTAGCAGTCTTTCCATCAATCTTTCGCAATATTTAAATCAATCTTTCAATCTTTACATTAGTTTTTTCGCAGACTTTCCATAATATTCTCATCAATCTATCGTCCAATAATTTCATCAATATTTTGCAATCTATCGCAAATCTTTCACAATCTTTCCATCGATCTTTCGCGAATCTTCTCAGCAATCTTTCCATCAATCTTTCGGAATATTTTCATCAATCGCTCTCAAGTTTTCCATCAATCTTCCCATCTTTCTACCAATGTTCCAATTTTCCCATCAATCTTTCGTAATATTTCGTAATTTTTCACACTATTTCACAATCCTCCTCCTCAGAAAACCTTGCAATCGATCTTACAATCTTTCTACCTATACTTAAATCTTATCATCAATCTTTCTATTACTCTCGCATTCTTTCTATTAAACTCACAATATTCCCCTCAATGTTCCAATCTTCTCATCAACGTTTCGTCAAATCTTTCGATCAATAATAAATCCATACTCATTCATGTGTGTGTCGTCTGTCCCCCATACATAAATATTTAAAAAAAAACATTAATTCGCCAAATGTCTCCACACAATTGTATTTGACGACTGCATTAATATTTTATATTTAGTCCACTATACAAGCATTTGTATGCTTAAATACTTCATTAATATTCTGTCCGTAGATCTGTACTTCAGTAAACGAGTATTCATATAACCACTTTACAGTTATGAGGGAAGAAAGGATTGAGAACAAAAATGTTAAAACATAATTATTATTAAAAGTATTTATTATTTTGTAATTAAAATTTCAGAAGAAAGCAGTTCATCACATCATGCGGTATAACCCCGCCCTTTTAGTTCGCTAATGATTGAAGATATCTCGAAATTGTGTGAGATATCCCCGTGTTTTTTGCAGGTCAATCAAATGTCTGAGTTTATCAACAAGTTCATTCGAGTCTTCGGGAAATAGGTGGCCAATATCGCCAGCATCTTCTGCCTTCTTCATGTCGCTTGCTGCAGCAAATGTAGTCGAGGACTGTGCCAGTGCATCGAGAAAATCGCCATCGTCTTCAGTACTAGAACTGTCTTCACGTTTATTTTCACCTATGCTGTCTTCATGGTCATCTTCACTTCCATTATTCTCCTCTATGTCAAGTTAACTTTTCTTTGTAGGAGTCGTTTGGCCATCACCAGTATTTAGAGCCAACAACGGTTTATTTTGAAATTCGTCGACTTCACGCGAACGTCTTACAAGTATACACTCCACAAATACTGACTCTATCAAAACTCTGCGTGATGTGATTGTTTACTTGTTATCCACGCCTATTGTTTATTTATCAAGAGTTTCACTTGTACTAATGTTTATTTGTTTACGACATATATTTGTTATTGTTATGTGAAGAGTTATGTTCTAATGTGGACAACACTCGTATGTGTGAACTCGCTATTTTCCTTAAGGCCCAAACAATACGTCGCAACGTCTGAAACTTAAAAAAATAAGCTGATAGTGAACACTTTTTCATAAATCCTCATATAAAATGGTAACAATTTTCACTATGTTGGTGTTTTGTTGAGTCATAATACACAGTTTAGTAAAACATTAAAAGTAGCTTACAACCCTACTGAGCCTTCTCTCCGGAGACTGACTTAGACGTCTGGCAATATATTCGCATGACTTACCTGTGCCAAATACATTCCAGTGAGCACAATGTGTTATACAATCTTCGCAGTATTAATCCCATATATACGCATGTTCCGTATAATGTTTTTTTTTCGCGTGAAATGATATTAAGGAGATTGTATACACCAACATTACTTTGAACCTGCAGCCATTAAAAAGCACTACCGGTATACATATTGTCGCATAAATTGTATACGAACGGTCGAGGTTTATTTTCGAACAAAAACTCCTAAATGGTGCAGCCAACCGAATGAAAGCTGATACAGTAACCATTTGAATTTATTGTTACAGGTTGATCAAGGCATCCAAATAATTGCTCAGTTAGAAACAAGCTGGTGAGTTTATTCAACCATGATAATATGAAACGAATGACAACAATTTCGAAATGGTTGTGTGTACTAAATATACGCGAAAAGAGCTTTTGCCCCAACACATTTTTGACAATATTATTAGGTTATAGGGAACGTATGCGGATGTTTTGGGCAAAAGCGGCGTGGTTGTATTCGCGAAATATTGTTTAACGTAAACAAATTCTTTGCGTGTGCTTCACCAACCTGGATGTGGTTAGCGCGTTTGAGGTCTAGACGCGAGGGAGCGCTAAGGGCTACATTGCCACGCGCATCAAGTGCGCCATCGCCGCTATGTGCAAGGCTCTGAACGAGCGAGCGGTGTTTTCGTGCAGCCTGTACATGTGAGACTTCAAGCGGTGACCCTATAATTCAATAAGTGGACATCTGTAGCAAGGTTCAGCGTATGCCCCCTCGAGTACTTATATATGTATAAAAAGCGTATATTTTGAGATACACTGTTTTAAAAAGCCTTTTTTGACTTTGTCGGACTGCTCTGAAATGGCGTGTCTAATGTGCGTGGTATCTTGAAAGTAATCTACAGGCATAGTCTGAAGTGTGTGTTTTTTCATTTTTCAGCTAATTGAACGCATTTTTAATAGTTTCGTAAAAAAAACCTGGATTTCAAACACTCAGCAACGCAGTTCGAGTGCTACGTAGTGCTTAAGTAATTACATTTGGTACCAGGTACTATTTCTTTTTCGTAGTGTATGAAACAGAAAATTATTTTTAAGAACGAATCATTTTATTACGGCTATCAAAATTAACTTCTTGTGTATTATTATTAGGATATTTACTACTTCTACAACACATGCATGTTTGGAGATTTATATTATATAAAAGTGAAATGGGGGGAAAAAATTAGAGGCAAACCTGCCGATTGAGGCCACTTCTCTACATCACCAGTCAGTTATTTTATTTGAGGTTGTTATTTCCATCTGCGAGGGGAAATTTATTGATTAAGTTCAAGTAAACAGTTCCTCATGTAATATATTTTGACGTAAATGACGAAGAAACAATTGTCGTTATAAATGTCACAACAGTACAGAATTACGAAAGGAAGCTATGAATAATGAAAAGCACGAGAGTTAGCGGCCGAATCGATGTGAATCAAAAATGCGAGAATACTTACGGTCGTGTTGGCGAGGAAATTATTGCCAACATCGACTGACAAAATAACAGGTCAGTTTCGACTTTCCGTTGCTATGGTGCCCAGAGGGCAGGCGACAGCCTCAAGCCGAGGTCTTCGCTAAGGTTGTCGTGTAACAGCACTGCATTGCTGAGGTTGTAACTGTCCTAAGTCTTCTACAGTTTATAAGGCGCTGCAGGTGAGTACGTCGCTTTTCAAATCTCACTGTCAAATTTGCAAAAGCAAACTTCCTTATCCAAATGTAGGTATATATGATACACGATTTCGTTTAGTTTCTTAAAGTAAATTTTTTCTGGGTAATTAAATCTAAAAGAACAAGTCTGTTATGGTGGCTAACATTGCTAAATTGCCTTAGCATTCTGCCAGGACTTTTAGCAAACAGTATTTGCTGAATTGTATTTAATTACGTATTTTGTTTCTGCTGCACTAACTAACAAGCACATTCACTTTTTATTATATTTCTGTAAAGTGACTTGGTAAAATAGAAACCAAGGAATATGATAGTCTCTACAACTAGCAATCCAACAGAATACTGGGTTTGCATTAATTTTTCAGTCAAAATTATGTTTTAAGAAATTTTTATTTAGACTGGTGAGGAAATCAGTGTTTTTTTTTTTAGTTCAAAAAACAACACTTGAGAGAGAAATTTCTATGGGCATTTAAATTGTCATTGCCTCGACGCTAAGTTAAAACTTTTCTAAGGACAAAAGTAATTTTAAGGATTTTTATTTGGTTCAAGCAGCAAACACAACACCCAAAATGCTTTGCGAAATATCTTGGTCATCTTGACAGATATGAATTCTATTTTGAATATTCTGTAACTTTTTTCTCCTTAGCCTAGATTTTGAATAGTCTTATAACNCCTAGATTTTGAATAGTCTTATAAAGACGTGAGTGTGAATTTGGAAATATTTTCTCTTTTAAATTCTATTTAGGTTACATGTCTTAAGTAGTCACAGTAAGTATCACATTTTGTTTTATATTGAAAGAGATTTCGTAAATATAGGTTCGATCTTGAACTGAGTTCAAGTTTCGCGTCAGATTAATATTTAATTTCGTACTCTTAACAAAATCCGGTATTAAATTTTAAAACAATATTTAGAAACTTATAAAACGTTGCTGCAATACGTTGCATGACTCGGTCCAATAAAATATATCTCCGCAAAAAAACTTATTTTTAAAAGTCCCGTGTCTCATATCTAATAATTTGAAGGAAAAAAATGGGAAAAAGTAAATGTTGTGGTAACTTGTATACATAATTACTAGTAAACACATTTAAATTTAGGCTTTTTTGTATACGTTTATTCTGTAAGTAGATGCAAATAGCTGCGCTCATCTACTGTGCGTGTATCTCTAGATCTGGGACGAAAAAAGACAGCTGGGTAAACGACGCAGTGTCTCGTTGATTTTCCAAAAATGTTCCTGATAAGACTCCGAGACTATAATAAAAGCAACTGTCGTAAAGTCAGGCTGATACAGTAAATCATCGATTTTACGATTTAACTGGGAATCGTCATATCCGCGAAATCGATGTTCCGGATTAGTAATTTATGCTGAAATACAGCGCTAAACTTAAAAATTAAGTAGGCTTGTATTCGTTATTTTGACTCTCATATATTAAAGTTTATTTCTTACCAAAAGTACTTAAACAAAAACATACTGAATGTGATCTGCAACAAACTGACCTTCAAAATTAAATATTATTTAGGAAACGTATACGACAACATTTTCATCACTTACATCTTTGACGTCTTCTTCTTCCTACTCCTTCAAATCAGCAACGTGGATTTTTTTAAATATTTCTACGTTTCTCAGAGTCTTATAATCAGGTCATCCCCATCACAATTCACCCGATCTTCAATGTTTTCACTACCACAGTTTCCGGAGCATGCAGCCTTCACCTGTAATTTGTCAAACTCGGAACGACCTTTGCAAAATCATTTTTGGCGTGATGAGTACGTGTTTCTTGTTCTGGAGAAAGTTTGTAACAGGCCATAGCCAATGTGACTTCTGTTAGGACTCCAAAGCATCTGCCACCATGCCCCTAGCGTCCTTTTTTAAACCTACTTTCCGAAGGTAATATAGGCTTATGAGGTAATTTTCCTATATGTGTATGTTGTGTGTTGGGTGTGTATGTGTGTCTGCGTGTCTGTGTGTGTTCCTAAAAACTTTGAACGCGAAAACTGACTTTCACCAAATTCGGTACGCATATAGTACTTAGGAAGGACATCTAACGTTTATTGTTTTTAACCACGCCAGGCCCTTATTTTAAAAATGGAGGACATTTTTAATTAAGGGTTTTCTCTCATATCTCGGTACCCATTTAACTTATTAGAATCAAATTTTGTATACTGGCAATGCACAATGTAAACATTGAATTTAGGTATAGCTATTTCTGTTGTTTTGTCATTTTTAAAGAAAGCACTACATTAAAAAATAAAAAATTTTTTTTAGATATCGAAAACTACTCAATTGATTCTCGCCAAATTTCGCATGTAAGTAGAACTATGGTAGGCCATGTAAACATATAATATTTAAATGGATAAGGCACTTATTTTCAAAACGGCGGCCATACAAATATTTTAGGTTTATCTGCTATATTTGCAATGTCATTCGGCAAATTTCGATCAAACTTTGTATGCTGAAAATATTTATTGCAATAATTTTTGTCCGCTATTTTGTAAGCTATCATTTATGATGGAATAAAGATTTTATATCATATCTCGAGATACACTCAACCGATCCCTACCAAATTTAGCAAACTCATAGTGCTATGATAGGCCCAATGAAATCATATATTTTCAGTAGGCCACAAACTTATTTTCGAAATAGTGGCTGTATAAACTTTTTAGCATAGTATGCCATATCCACGAAACGGAATCCATGTAACCACTGTCAACTTATATTTTGTATGCTAACAATATGTATTACAACCGTTAAAAGGGTCTTCACAAAAACTCAATTTTGCGCCATTTTTTTTTTTAAGTAGAATAAATAATTTTAATATCCTACCCAGGTAAATATCAACCTATTCATACGAAATTTGGCAAACAAGTAGTACTACGGTAGGTCATATAGACTTATATGTTATAAGTGGATCAAACACTTTTTTTTTCATAAAGGTGGTCATGAAGACATTTTAGATTATTATTATTATTATTATTATTATACTGTATCTTCGAAAACTTGTAATCAATTTCAACATAACTTTGTACACTGGCAGTATCTATTACAATCATAAAATGCGTGTACAAGTATACTTCTTCTTTGTCCGCCATTTTGTAAGACACCGCCACATTAATAAATACAGTTTTATGTCATATTTGGGGAAGCAATCAACCGATTCTTGCCGAAGTTTGTAACTAGTATTGATATAGTAGGCCATGTTAACTGATATAATTAAAAAATTCCAAGAATTTATTTTCAATATGGCCGTCATATAGGCCTAGCAGTTTAGCTCATAATGCTATATCTGTGAAACAATGCCCACCGTATTTAACTTAACTTTGTCTACGGGCAGTATATATGCAAGCATCAAATGAGCTAATACATAAATTCTTTTCCCTGCCATTTTAAAAGATAGCGCCATGTGCAAAATTAAGTAAACTTTTATGTAATGCCTTGGGAAACAATTTATTATACAGGCTGTATCATTTGTCTTGACCAACCACAACACCTCCGTACCGGGGCTCCAGCAATGTAGAATACGCAGATATTATCTCCATGTACGGCAACGTCAACGGCAATGCACTGGAGGTTGCGCGGCTGTATGCAGAAGTGTTTCCTCACAGAAGACATCCCGACAGGCGAACATTCATCAGGATCCATCAACGCTTTAGATAAAATGGGTCCTTCGCACACCACCAACGACCAGGTAGACCGAGCTCCATTCTTCCTGATGTAGAAGAACGTGTGTTAGAACATGTAGATGCAAACCCAGGAACTTCGACTAGAGGGGTGGCTATGCAAGAGGGAATAAGTGCAACCAGTGCATGGCGAATCTTACATCGCCAGGTACTGTACCCATACCATATCCAACATGTACAAGGTCTCTATAACACAGACTTCCTTCCCAGATATAATTTCTGCCAGCAGATACAACAGCTAGCTCTAGACCCAGAGTTTTTAAAGAATGTATTGTTTACAGACGAAACTGGGATTACCCGGGAGGGAATTTGTAATTTACACAACTGTCACGTGTTGACCGCAGTTAATCCTAATGCAGTAGAACAGGCACGACATCAACAAACGTTCTCGATCAATGTCTGGGTAGGAATACTCGGCGACTGTCTAATTGGACCACATTTCCTACCACAAAGGCTAAACGGACGAGGGTACCTGCACTTCCTGCGGGACGATCTTCCAACTTTGCTCGCCGATGTGACATTGCAGTAACGCCAGCGGATGTGGTTTATGCAAGATGGAGCCACAGCACATTTCTTTCTACGTGTAAGAAGATATATAAACAGATGCTGTGGTGATCGGTGGATACCTAGATGAGGACCTGTTAAGTGGTTTCCTAGACCACCGCATTTAAATCCGTTGGATTTTTGTGTATGGGGTTATGTCAAAAGCCTAGTTTACAATACAGCAGACATTGCCACATCTGGAGAATTGCAACATCGGCCTGTACAGGTTTTCCAACAAATGAAAAATGACCCCGGATTGCTCGAGCGCATTCGTGAGTATTTGCGGACACGACTAGACAGTTGCATTAAAGTGCATGGTCAGCATTTTGAACACCTGCTGTAAACGTCTTCAGTTTACATATTCAAACTCTACTGTTCCTTGTGTATCCACAGACGTCACTCTTGTTTAACCCAAACCGTTGCTTTTGTGTATATTCAATCACATTGCTGAAGTCACAATTATGACTTGTACTGTCTCGTGATTGATACATTAAATCAAGGTGCCACTGTGTATGTTGGCATTCGTACTTAGTATTCAGCGAGCCCCAACCAGCACAAAACTGACATCTCGTAAACGGTTAATTTCCGGACCCATGTTTACTGGAACTTTTTTCCTTCTTTTCATTTGTACGTCTCGTCCCTAAATTTTTACTATCACTTCTGAAACAACCTATATGTTCTGGATGTTAATTTCGAATTTATTCATACTGGTGAAGTTAGGCTCCAATGCCTTCTCTTACACTTAATCCGGTATAACATAATGTAAACATAAGTAAACATAATGATCAAGAAATAAATATACTTAAATACTGAAATTAACAAGACGCAAAACAAAAATATGGTAGCTCAAATAGATTAAACTCTAAAAATGATCCATGGTTTCCAATTATGTACAAATTTTGAGCAGGGCTAGAGACAAGGGAATATTTAAAGAAATAAAAATTGCAATAGCACAATAATATGGATCTACACTAGCAAAATAATGTTTATCATAATCCGCATTACCAATCATAAATATAAATGTGCAGATCGTACAAAGTAGCAGAGAGGAAAATAAGAGATTCAACCTCAACTCAATAAAATAAATAAACAGGTCTATAACAACCACTTACAGATTAATGAAAATTGAATGCAGCAACTCCTTGAAATAAATTGACGAATTGACAGCAACAAATTACACATTGATTAAAGTCAATATATACACCGAAGAGCCAAAAAAAA
>NQII01006977.1:88031-100458 GCA_002778355.1 Clitarchus hookeri | reverse complement strand
CCCTCGTTCTGTGTTTCTGTGCGCTCTGATACGCGCTACCACGTCGCCGACTCCAAGAATTTTACGTCTGCAGGTAATTTATTCTTTCCGCCGATCGCCATGGACCTAATCACCTGTGCAAATGCGCCATTAAATTGACAACATTATGCTTTTACAAAAAACGTCGGTCGGCGAACAGATGCTTATAACCCAAGCATTCGTGATTTCCTAAAGAGCACAAAAACACCAGCAAAAAATTTTGTTTCTTTATTTTACAGAATATTATTATATTATGTATTTTATAAGTTTAAAAAGTTTTTTAAGTTATTATTTTTTTAGTAAGATAAGTGTGCGAGCTAATGATCACAGGTTCGACGCAAAAAAAAGGCACTACGTATTACATTAACTCTCAATATGACGAGCACAAAACAAAAGGAAATATTTGAAGTGGCAGCCATTTTTCGTAAGAACCATTTTTACAAATTCACAGCGCTGACTTCTATCTGGATAAATTATCATCCAACTTTGTGGAATTCGGTTGCGTATTTATTGGAGCAGAAAAAACGCAGTGACATGTATAACTGCACGAGTAATTATTCCTAAATTATCACTGATCATGCTCTTTATTCTGCCGCTTAATGTTGCGTAGCCAAGATACTCGCTGTGTCCTTATGTCGACAGCTATCACGAAAAGTTACTCGTAACTGTCTCTCTGCCACTTTCTTGTAAAACATATCTATGTACTATATGACTTTGAAATGGTGGAAAAGTTTAGCAACGTGGTCCTGTCGGCAGTTTTGAAATCCACTGTCTAATAAATGAACTTAACATTTTTTTTCGGTTATTAGGCCTACGCACTGTGTGACCATACGAACTGAACTTACAACATTTTTGTTATTTCTGTGTGCCTACTATTACATATTATTAGTTATATTCAGTTAATTATCAACTGGAAATCGTAATTATTTTATTTTACAATTCGAAATAGTACTTTTAAAATTCTTCGCTCCATTCTGTAACAAAGGTATTAAGAATATAGTAAACTAAGCAATACGAGATGTTAGTACTAAGCCCCTGATCGAGCCCGTCTATTGTATACGTTAAATGTTAATGTACTCGAGATATTTTTCTATATGCATAAGTGTAGTGTACAGTATATATCTCTGCCACATATTCGCATTTCATCATACGTTTTTCCTCCTAGAGTCCCTTTGATTTGAAATGCTATCAAAAGGCGGCCATTTTCGCTCCAGTGTTGTTAATTAAATACGTCTTATTGGCCCATCTTTATATGTAAAGACATTAACGAGTATTAAAAAAGTGTGCATTACTTGAGTTCGGTAAACATTCTTCTCTTTTCTATATACAGTTTTGTGCGAGGTTAATTACTTGGAGCAGGAGAGAATTTTAGTGGCTGAATTTTGTATCGATAACTGTATGATTACTGTTTACCCGCTGGTTTTGGCAAAGTAACAAGGAAAATTTGATTTACAATTTTGGCTGTAATTTTGGCAAATAATTATGGTGGGAGACATTTTATTCTTTAAAAGGCAATTTAAATACTTTAAAATATTTTCCCGTTTATAAGTTTGCACGCTTATAATTGGAAACAGGATAACACAATCCTAGGTAGTGTCATTAATCTGCGAACCAAATGAAACGAGTCCACTGGAATCTCTGAATTACTGGTAATTATTTAGTTGATTTTTTTTTTGTGAATTCTGCTGATTTCAGGTTAATTGTATTTACTCACTTTTCAACAACAACTTTAACGGAATTAACAGTGAGTAGCAGCGTTTCCTATTAAAAAAAACTTACACTAAAATATACATGCACTGATTTTAGTTTTGTGCGCAAGTCCGTAAAATTGTTTCGCGAATTGTCGGTCATACGATTTGTCACAGTACTTAGCCTACTTGCCATCAACACCGAAAAATTCTCTGATCATAGAAATACGTGATATTTTTTAAATCTAGTTTCTGATGCATATGGAATTTTCTGTTATATTCTTCGCATTGCTACATATAAACTCGACCAGAGGAGCACTACATTTTCAAAGTATATACTGATTAGGAATTTAAACGACGCGTTTGACGTGTTTATTAACAAATAATCTAGTCGAGCAATGATGGTAATCGGTAATTGGCTACTGCAGAGCTGGCGCTTTTTAACGACCCTTTACACATGCTTAACTTAATTAAAAAAAAAAACCTTAACTATCTTCAAGTGAATAAGTTTTGCAGTACCAGTTGCTAATATAGATTTGTGTCCAACATTCGTGGAAAACCAAATAATTGTAGACAAATGCGTTGAAAATATATTACATGTGCTACCTCCAAATATGTCCAAAANTTCGTGGAAAACCAAATAATTGTAGACAAATGCGTTGAAAATATATTACATGTGCTACCTCCAAATATGTCCAAAAGTCTGTACTTACGTAAAAAGTCCTTAGATTTATGGAAACTTTAGTGCATTTTACACCTATGACGTAATTGTTACAGTATAAAAGCTACCACTTATTACTATTATTTAAGTTCAATCTCTTTATTTTTTTGAGGGATAACAATGCAAAAACTACGGATCAACAATATCTTTTCCTTATGAAAATGATTATATAGGTGTACAAATGGAAAATATTACTGTACACAGATCTGCGGCGTTGCGGTGGGCTGAAAACTTACATAACCCACTACAGTACTATAATGTATTGTATGTTGTCACTTTCTTGAAAACAAACAATAAACACATTAAATACATATAAAAATGAAATAAAAAATAAAAATTAACATTGAAATAAAGAAGAATTAAAATTCAAATACGATATAAATACAACTGTGTAAGTATTTTCTAACATCTATAATTTTTTTAAATAGTAAAATTAAAAATATTTAGAGCATCAAAAGAAACAATATTTTGCCGTATATTTATAAACAGTTTGGCAAATTAACTTAAAAGATAAAAAAAATTAAACAGAAATATGTTTATTTAACGAAAATGCCAAGAGATAAATTATTTACTATCTTAACTTTGATTATTTTCTCAAAAGTCGTACGGTTAAGAAAAGAACCAATTAAAAATAATAGTTTGATTACAAGTTAATACATTATTTCATAATACTTATAACTTCTCGGCAATTAGGGAACGGTTACTACTTATCNTTTACATAACCCACTACAGTACTATAATGTATTGTATGTTGTCACTTTCTTGAAAACAAACAATAAACACACTAAATACATACAAAAATGAAATAAAAAATAAAAATTAACATTGAAATAAAGAAGAATTAAAATTCAAATACGATATAAATACAACTGTGTAAGTATTTTCTAACATCTATAATTTTTTTAAATAGTAAAATTAAAAATATTTAGAGCATCAAAAGAAACAATATTTTGCCGTATATTTATAAACAGTTTGGNTTTTAAATAGTAAAATTAAAAATATTTAGAGCATCAAAAGAAACAATATTTTGCCGTATATTTATAAACAGTTTGGTAAATTAACTTAAAATATAAAAAAAATTAAACAGAAATATGTTTATTTAACGAAAGCGCCAAGAGATAAATTATTTACTATCTTAACTTTGATTATTTTCTCAAAAGTCGTACGGTTAAGAAAAGAACCAATTAAAAATAATCGTTTGATTACAAGTTAATACATTATTTCATAATACTTATAACTTCTCGGCAATTAGGGAACGGTTACTACTTATCAGGGTTTTAGGGAAGCTCGTTAAGTATAGAATTTAAAATAGTGTTTATAATGGGCAAATATACGATGAAAAGTGGCAAAGAAACTTAAGCGGGAAGACGATACTTCGTCGTTATTCTTTCGTCGCCGAGATATAGTATCTTCTTTCCCACAAATGGCTGCAGAACACGACAAGAAAAGAGAAACCTCGGTGGAAAAAAATAACTGCTTTTAGGGGAAAGTTGTGAACTTTTTTTGTATATTCATAGCATGGTGAGCAGGAAGTTACTTCTGGCTCGTATTTTGTTTCGCTTGCCTTAGGAATTTCTTGCTGCGGCAGGCAGTAAATATTCCCGATGCGAATGTTTTTCTCGTGGTCGCCGGTTGGAATAAAATCACGACATTATGCAGAGTTTTTGTTTAAGGGGAACTTTCCCCACCATATTGTTGAATTCATGATTTTCCTAAATTGTTTAAATTTTTATAAAAGAAACTTTCTAAATTATTCATATACCCAATTATATTCTATTCACGTATCTTCACACTTTTGAATCACACCTTAGATAAATTACCCTATGTATAGCATGTTTAGTTGTTTCCTAAATATGTCACGTATTACAAACGTTTTACGCATGCGTTAACATAAAAGTACTTTATTTTTAGTTTAATTGAACTTACACTTATATGCAATCAATAAATTATAATATTTAATTTAAAATGGCATGAAGAAAAACCGGAAGAAAATAGGTGTGTTGGTAGCTCCTAGTAAGAGATAGTTCTTATGCAAAATAAAAGTATAATGTGTGCGCACGAATCCGGTGCGATGTCCCTTTTGGTGTAATTTTCTAGACTTGGTTAAGCTTTAATTGCATGAGGCGGAGGAATATCCTGGAAGTAGAACTTTAGAAGGGCTTCAGAAAAATTGTAAGTTACCGTGAACAGTTTATAGCTATTGACCTTACACAATAGTATACAAACATAACAACTTAACTACGAAATCGTATGTATCTAACAATACTGATTGACCGAAGTAAATTCAACAGAGGCACGTTAACATGTGACTCGAGACATTTTGTTTGTTCGAGTAGGTCGTTGACAACTGAAAGAAATGTTTTAAAAATGTACCAGCAAGGAATCTTAAAGAACACTATTTCACTAATTTCTTTTGGAATAATTCTTTCCTCAGACATATTCCTTTCCAATATTTCCTTGCACTCTACAACAGTAGGCTACTGAACCTCTTACGTAAACCAACACTCTCAGGAACATTTATTTATCATTATAATGGACCGAAATTAACATTGGCATATTTAATTATCAATAGTNACCAACACTCTCAGGAACATTTATTTATCATTATAATGGACCGAAATTAACATTGGCATATTTAATTATCAATAGTGAAATTATATCTATGTATACATACCCCTCCACAATAATTATATGTATTTCAGTAGCCTACAGCAGTTTTTTCATAGCGGGTCAAAATGCATTGGAGCCGCGGTGGTGTAGTGGTTAGACTGCTCGCCTCCAACCTAGGCGAACCGAGTACGATTCCCGGCGGGGTAACCTCCGGATTTCCGCATGTGGGAATCGTGTCGGAAGATCCCTCTGGTCCACGGGTTTTATCGTTGATCTCCCGTTTCCCCCACCCCATCATTCCGGCGCTGCTGCATACTCATCTCACTTCGCCCTCATCGGCTCTCAACACTTAGATGATAAGAGCCGCCCAAATCTCTCCAGTCCTACAACTACAGTAGATTAGCACGGGTTTTATGCTAGTAAGGCAACTGTCGATCAAGGCCATGAGTTAAAACTGTTATTAAAGACGGTTATCAAATATTTTAGCCTATTCATAACTTTTGTGATTTTATATCAAATAATAGTCTGATAAAAGTACAAAGAAGTAGGATAATAATTTTAAAAATAATTAAAAGTTGAAATTCCGAATTTATATTTTGCGTCCCACAAATTGAAAAAAANGTAGGATAATAATTTTAAAAATAATTAAAAGTTGAAATTCCGAATTTATATTTTGCGTCCCACAAATTGAAAAAAAAGTACTTTCGTTTTGCTAATGTCCGAATTTTTGTTTTGTTTTCCAGAAGAGCTAAAGTTTTTTTTTTACTNAAAAAAAGTACTTTCGTTTTGCTAATGTCCGAATTTTTGTTTTGTTTTCCAGAAGAGCTAAAGTTTTTTTTTTACTTAATTGCGTGGTTCACCTGTGGCGTTCAATTTAATTTTTATAGTCAAATTAAAACTGAAAAGAGTCAGAAGTTGAACCCTGATTCCTGCGAATCAAGTTTTGGGCTTTGAAGAAAATGTTTTAGGGCATAAATATTACTTAACAACAGTTTATTAGAAATGCATATTATTATGTAAATAAGATTTGAATAATTTTAGGCAGGAAAATTGAGTTTAGTGATTAACGATTTTGACGTAAAAAGTGACAACCATTGTTTTCCTATTGATTTGGTATTTTCCACGGATGTATATTTATATCACATCACAAAACCTAATATGTCCTTAAAACATAGCCAAAAATATTGTAATTTTAACTGCATCGAAGCTGGCCTGATTAAGACCCGTTTTAAGGAGTTGCCAGCAATGGAGTTTTCCTGCCTAACAAGATGACATTAGTTTCTTTCTGGTCCTTAATCAAAGTGCCATTTCACAATTTTAAAAATATTTTCTTAAGTAATAATCCTTGGAGTTTTAGTCTCTTCAGTATTTAAAGAGGTCGCAGGGCATACAAATCTCCAAAAACGTCAATAGAATACTACATATATTTGGAAGCCAACATACGAAAACTAAACAAGGGCAATCCTAGATAATGTTTTTTTAAAAATATTTTCAGAGCAACTATTTTCTCATTGTGAGCCATTTTTTTTTTGCGCAATATCTTACGCCGCAATAAAATATCACAATTAACGGTTTCAGAAATAACTCGGCAGAAAAACACGTGTCTGGTACAATATTTCCTCTTATAGTTATAAGCTGTTCACTGTAAATTGAGCACTTTTGAAAGTCCTGCTTAGGATCTACATGCTTGCACATTGTGTATTCTTCCACACTGTGTAAAATTAACAGAGCCATGGGCCTGATCTCTCTATTCATGCGTCAATCAAGTGAAATTGTGAAATTATCAGGGAAGTAAAGATTTTACCAATTTGATTTTGATAATTATTACACGTGTATGCATTAAAAAAGCTTAAAAGCAAAATAAATAAGTCCAGTATTCGTAAATGTTTATATAAAACTTTTATTCCACGTTGAGACGTGGAACTACGTTCCCTCCGTGGTTGCCGACCTCACTGGCCACAAGTCAATCAATGTCCCTGAACGATGTAGGGATTTCTCTAAGTCCAATGCAAGGTGAAAAAATATTCTAAGTCCCGACACAAGTGGGAACATTTTTACAAGTCCAACAAAGATGGCAGCCCGCAGTAGAAAAAATTCAAGATGGTCGTTCTAAGGGAGTGGAGCACAGGCGACACAAAGAATAATCAGATTGGGACTTAGGTGAAATGGAATTACTGAGCATGATGTCATGATGACTGACATGGAATGATAGAGCATGATAAAAGGTGACTACGGAAAATGAAATCCAAGATGGTTGCCAAAAACAAAATGTTTGACAAGATGGCGGCCGAAAACAAGATGGCGGACAAAATGGTGTCCGGGAACAAGATTGCGGACAAAATGTCGGCCGGAAACATATGATGGTTGGTTGGAGTCGGAGCCGGACCCTGGACCCTGGCCCCGAATCGGNGGACAAAATGTCGGCCGGAAACATATGATGGTTGGTTGGAGTCGGAGCCGGACCCTGGACCCTGGCCCCGAATCGGCATTATAATACTACTCATAACAATTATTGTATAAATTACTAGAGCAAAAATTTAATTTTAAAAATGTTTTCTTGCATGGTGAAAATATTTTTGTTCCCGGGACTGACTTATTTCCATCGAGTTTCTGACTGAGGTAAATTCAGAAGATCAAGTTTGTAGATCGATATATGGCATNGGGACTGACTTATTTCCATCGAGTTTCTGACTGAGGTAAATTCAGAAGATCAAGTTTGTAGATCGATATATGGCATATTAACACTTGACAGTACAGCAAATGCATGGACAGAAAAAATTATCAGGATTAACTAAACAACCATCATGTCTATCGTCCTCTTTGGGAATTCCACGTTTTCNTATGGACAGAAAAAATTATCAGGATTAACTAAACAACCATCATGTCTATCGTCCTCTTTGGGAATTCCACGTTTTCTGAATGTGGCTGATAGCTGACTGAATAGAAGCCTACGTGGCTGAAAACGATCACTTTTGCTCTACAGTATCAGTTTTCTAAGACTGTCAGTTGCTTTTGATAACATTAAATAAATATGCCGAGGAACAATGCCGAAGTTGTGTATGTGTAGTGTTACGTAACGAGTTTGAAAAATTNTAACATTAAATAAATATGCCGAGGAACAATGCCGAAGTTGTGTATGTGTAGTGTTACGTAACGAGTTTGAAAAATTTGAAAATTTTAAGCAAAATAATAAAGTTACGGCATTTTTTTTTGTAATACGAGATGGAACTTATTTGGGAATTGATTTCATAGTTTTACTTGTTATAATACAAAGAAATTACCGTGCTGAAACACACAGGTGTTACAAAAAAGGGCGTGAGCGCTAAAATGCAGGGCACTTATAGGGTAGTGACAGCATGAAACTTGTATGATTATTACGGTGATGTAGGTAAATGTCAGTTTCGCCAGGTGTGTTACTCTGCCAAAAGCCAAATATGGAACATTCAATGTTTCATATTAAGGAATGGTTTCTTTACTTGAAGTGACTTGCCTTCAGTTGTGTTTAATCTTTTATAAAGGTTTAATAACATTTTATATGAAATACCTTTAAGGGATATGGAAAAAGTCTTTCATTGCACGAATTACCAAAACATAAAATCAAGAAAAGAATTAGAACTACTCAATACTCTTTATTGATGAGCTTATATTAAAAACAATATATTTGCAGTAAGTAACATATACAGCAATAGTTGACAGTCTATAGCTTTCAATTAAAAACTGCCAACGTTTTCCGAAAAATTACTGATATAAACCACAGTATCGGTTAATAAGCTAGAATCATTGTCTCAGAATTGGTCTCAGAATTAACAAAACAAAGACGTAAAAAATAACAAGAGCGTTCAAAAAGATTAAATTCGATTAAAACAAATTCTTCATATTTCGTTATAAAGTTATAAGTAGCAAAATTTATAAGTTTTTAAAACAAATGTTTTATATGAATTGAATTTATGGTTTATATCCGTTACTATTCGAAAATCAGTCACAGCAATTTTTTTCTTTAACTATACATTCTATCAACTACTTCAGTACGTGGGATTTTGTTAATAATATATACAGTCAGTGAAATAAACCTCATCGAATTTTATAAAGTAGATAAAATTTAGTACTTGATTTTATAATGCAGGAATTCATGCACAGGAGATCTTTCCGTTTTCCGTAAATCAATGCAAACTGCATAAAACACATACTAACGTATTATATAATCTCCGTAACTCAGTCCTTGTTATCTTATAATATATTTGGGGAAAGACGTTTCCCATTTAATCAAAATAAATATTTGGTAATAATTCTTAACAAACTAATGTCAATGTACAATATTCTACGCAATAATATATAAGAATATGTTTTGTAGTCATCTGAGGTTGCTTCGTACATAATAAGTTAATTACCAGGTATTATCGTTTAAAATAAAATGTTTATAGCCCTTATTCCCACCCTAATTTGAACTTCACTGTTACCAATTTCATTTATAAAAAATACTGCACTATGTTGGATATCTTCGAGCCTTCATTTAGAATTCAATTAGATAAAATTTTCCTAGCTGGTACATTGTTACCCCAAATGACTGTACTTATATATTATTTATTGACGGTGGGAAGTGTAACCCTGCCATATTCAAAGAGTGAAGGTTAAGGTGGCCGCCTGGGTAGGCGGCCGAACGGCGTGCAGAGCTCCAGCAGAAAACGTATGAATTAAAAAACCGTTTAACGTGTCTGAGTAATGTCTGCTTACGAATTGCATTTAAGAAACGTTACGCGCCCGTATACGTTTTACAGTTCCTCCATTTCTCTCTAAAGCATGTTTTTGTGATAGTGAAAATGGCTCAAACGGGTGTTTTCGCGGTCATTTTATAGGTATGAACATTCCGGTACAAAAACATTAGGAAAGGAATAGGGACGTGCATAAAACCTTTACTTCCGTTACTACGTCATAAATTGGTAGGGTCTCCGCTGAAAGTTTCGTAGAGGCGCGTTATCGACGGCAAGGCTGCACGAGAGAGTTGATGCGCATTTCTCGGTCAACCCTAGCGCTCCCACGCTTTTTGGCCTCAGACATGCAAAATTCTTTAAACCAGGCGGCCACCATAACTGTTGCACGGTATGCTGGTGCTTGCTCAGAACTGTGCACTGGCGGTTCCCGCAGCACGAATCAACGAACACAGCGGGGCTGGGGAATACTGAGGCCCTGTCTCGATTCAAAGAGTACTTATTCGAGAGAGAGAAAACTCCTCCGCACGACCTGGCACTCACGCTCTCGCTCTGTCAAATTAAAACAACTACTCTCTCGCTTTTCTCCGATGTCACACAGCGGATACCAAATCATGTTAAGCTTACAACAGGGTCATAGTTATCGGAAGTAATTGATACATGTTAAAAAAAATTCAAAAATAATTATAACACTACTGGAATGATTGTTAGGGCATTAAATAGTATGTATTATTTTCGTATTATACATTTCCATCACGTTTCAGCAAAGGGACAAAAAACAAGACTTTGTCAGAAACCCTTATCTATATATTTATAAATACGTGTTACGCAATTCATTTCTTTTAATAAAACAGTTATAATTAGTTATTCACTTACAGGTACAATTGGACTTGGCTTAGGCCCAGAAAGCTACTAAAACCTTATTAAAACCCTGAAACAAAGTAAACAAATATGGCGCGTGGCGAGAGAGTGCCAGAGAGAGTACAACTTCGTGCTCTCTCTGCGCACTCGTTTTTTTCGCGCTCTCTCCGACGAATTAAGACGACCAGGGAGCATTCTCTCTGACGTCATTATGGCGTAGTCGCAAGAGCGAGAGCACGAGAGAGAGAGAGAGAGAGCGCTCTCTGGGCCAATTGAGACATGGCCTGAATGTGACGCAATTGCCCACTAGTGGGCGCCGAGACACCATTTGCACGTGTGGTGTGAAAAATAAAACAACGCTTCAGTGGCTGATGCGCAAACGAGGAAACAACCAGAGAAAAGAACAAACACCAGCATGCATTTCAATAAGTCATCAGGTGCCTGTGCTCTGTCCACTATCGTGTGAGCGGCTTAGGGTGTGTTTAGAACGGAAAAAATACGATTTAAGAATTACACAGTAACCACCTATCCCTCTTACTTTACTACGCCTTCTTTATTTACCGTTTGCAATTCACGTGGTAGTTCTTAATTAAAGCAGATGAACACTCGCGATAAGCTAGCATTCTTTACATTTTCTTCATAACTAATTACGTAATCTTACATCAACACAACAAGCATTCAGTCCCTTCATTCTTAACAGTTGACACTTTCTGGCAGAGACACTTCTTGATATGGAACCAATTCACAGAAATGACCATAAACATTTTTGTAATGCTTATTTATAACAGCAAATTCTGTTTCCCGCCAACTCTTAAGAAAAACGCAACAATGCAGAAGATCTGCAAAGTTCTCTTGTCAACTATCACATTAAAGAACACGCATTCTGTTCTACGGTACACGCCAATGTTCGTGAGGTAAACTATAATTTTTCAGTTGCCAAAACTAACCCAAGCCCTCTACAACCCCTAGAAGTGCGTAATAGGAATTACGAAATGTCCAGTATGTAAGTCCCACCAAGGTGAACCGGGTTCGATTCCCGACGGGGTCGCCCCCGGATTTTCGCATGTAGGAATCGTGCCGGACGATGTCGCTGTTCGGCGGGTTTCCTCGGGGATCTCCCGTTCCCCCCCTCCCCCTCCTTGATTTCCGGCGCTGCTGCATATTCACCTCGCTTCACTCTCACAGGTTCTCAAGACCTCGATAAGAGCCACCCAACCCAAACATCTTCACTCTTCACTCACTTCAGTATGCAAGATATAATCTATTCGCTGTTTCTTCACACTTTTTGAATAAACCCTTTGAAAAATCACCCCGTGAATGACGTGATTGGTTGTCTCCTAAATGTGTAATGTATCGCAATGTTTTATACTTTTGTTAACTCAAAAGTACCTTATTTTTAGTTAGAACAAACTTTTACTTATATTTTATCTATAAATAATAATACATATTGCATAGTTAATATGAATAATAAGGGGGGGGGGATATATGTGCTAATAATGACTGGTGAGAAATAGTTCCTTTGCAAAATGTTATTACACTGAGTGCGTACGAATGTGGTGTGCTGTCCTTTGGTGCAGCAATTTTCTCGAATCGGGTAAGCTTTGTTTGCACGAGGCGGAGGAATATCCCGGGAGTAGAACTTAAGCAGAGCTTCAGGAAAGTGCAAAGTAACAGTGAATGGCCTATAATTGTTTTGTTGAGCGGAGTGGCGATGTGTGAGCGAGGTGTCGGTGGTGTGCGGCAGGGGTGCCAGTGGCGGCGCACCAGCAGAAGCTCCAGCACCCGCCGCAGCAGCATCATCAGCAGCAGCAGCAGGTGAGCCC